>JAODAL010034752.1:0-43832 GCA_025379985.1 Phyllomedusa bahiana | reverse complement strand
ATACTTTTTGTATCAAAAGGGTTTGGGGCAAGGGGAAAGCTCAGCCCCCTCTTTGGGATGTAACAAATCCTCAATTCGTTTTTGACCCACTGGGTCTTGAGAAAGAAAAAGGATATTTACCCCAAGCCAGTATCCCATCTGCAACAGCGTTTGGATGTTGCCCCATAAGTGCGGGAAAACTGGGGGCTGTGTGGGGCAATGGTGGCTCAAAGGGGAACATCTCTCCTTTGGGTGAAAGAACCAAAGGGTGGTTTTAGATTTTGAATTGCCTTTTTAAACCCCTCTATTAAGCTCGAATCACAAGGCATTATGGGAAAAAGGAAACTGGAAACTAAAAGGCCCCCTAGGATGAAAAAATCCTAAATTTGTTTTTCCCCCACTGGGTCTTGAGAAAGAAAAAAGGGATATTTACCAACCGTTTTCCTCATCTGAGACAGCTGTTTCGGGATATTGTCCTTATCGGTGCCCAGAGCAAACTGTGGCTATTGGGAGACAAGGGTTGGTAAAAAAAAGGGGGAAACATCTCTTTTTTTCAAGACCCAGGGTTCAAAAGGAATTGAGGATTTTTACACCCAAATGAGGGGGGCTTGAGTTCTCACCCTTTTCCCATAATCCTTGTTGGGTTATGCTGCTTAGTGGGGGGGAAAAAAGGAATTCAAAACGACACACATTTGGGTGTTTCCCTCCCCTCGGGAGTTTTTCCCCTTATACATTAGTCCCTTTTTAGGGGTGCTGTTAAATCCCAGTGAATTCCCTTTTTCCCCAACAAATTAAAGGACCCCCCCCCAAAAAATTCTCATCCCGCATGTCCACAAGGCCGCATCTCTTTATACTGCTTTCTTAATGCAGAATTTGAGTAGGAAAAGGCTTCTCGGTGGCTGGAATGCCTCGACGAACAACCATTTGTCAAAATGGAGGAAATAAAAAAATTTTTAAAGAAAAGGGTTTAGTACAATTTTGTGCCTTAAAGCCCCAAAGCCCGGGTAAGTGCCTTCTGGCGGGACAGAGAATCAATTTACCACATGCAAATTTTTGAAACCCTGGTCAAAACACAACAAAAGGGGAACTTTCAAAAAAAATTTTTTAAAATTTGTAGTTCATGCAAATACTGAGGTGTGGCCGCCACTGCCGGCCGGGCTCTACTGTTTAACTTTCACAGGCAGTTATTACACAATATTTCATAGGACATATATCATTTTCCATTTACACGGAATTCGTACAGTATGGGAAATGCTGCTGGTTACTAAACGCCTCTCTGTGTATACAGCTTATTGAGCTGAGGTAACATCGGTGTCACAATTATCTTCAAGGGGTTGTGCAGGATTGGAAAAACATTCAGACTGTCTTCCAAACACAGTGCCCAACTTGCCACGGTAAATAAGGGGTTTTTCAGTTACCCCAAAAATTAATTTTAGGGATGGATGTAACGAAATACCGACAAACCCTTTTGCAGGTGGTCTATTTTTTAAGGAGAATGAGCCATTTTTTTTTTTTCATCCCTCAAGTAGGGTGGCATCGGGAAATAAATGGGCCCCCATTCATGAAAACAAAGCTTTGGGATTGTCCTTGTCCGATAGAAACCCAAAATCAGAGCGAAGCTTTTATCTTTACGCTGTTTGGGAAAAATGAAAGCTGAGCTCTGATTGGTTGCTAGGGGCCCATGATTGTTGAAGGGGCCCTTTGATTGGTTCAGGGGCTTGATTAGTTCTTTTGTGCTTTTATTGGTTGCTTGGGGGCCCTTTGTTTATGGTTGCTATGGGCTCTGTTTTGATTGTAGGGGGTTTCTGTTTTTAGTTGCTTTTAGTTTCTTTTTGGGTTTGCTGTGGGGTTCTAAATTAGTTGCTAGGGGCTCGGGATTGTTTTGTAGGGCAAAAAAGGTCTTACACTTACAAGTTTCACAAAGGGAAACCCTTTTTTTTTAAAAACCCACAAATTTTTTTCCTGGATAAAAGGCCCGTTTTTTAAAAAACTGCCCCAAGGTAAGCCCCTGTCTTTTTTGGGCCCAAGAAAACCAAAACCAGAGCTCATAGCAACCAAACAGCCCCAAGAAAACCAATGCGAGTAGTTTCCCATACGCTGTGGAAAAAAAAAAGTTAACTCTCTTTGGGTTTGGCTATAGGGCAACAAGGACATCTTCAGGGAAATGTTCACCGTAATTTTTGCCCGGGAAAAACGGTTTGCTTAGTTGTTGAAATTAGGCATTTGCAGGTGCCTAATTTCAATCCGAAAATGATGCATGGTCCACGAGGCAGATTTCTGCCTCCTATACTTTATTATTTTACAGCGTGTATACGCCTGAAAGAATCGAGATGTCAATTTTTTTCAGGCACGGCGAAAGTTGCGAGAGTAAAATAGGGGGCCTTTGTAAATGACAGTGTCTGTTTGCTTTTAGCTTATAAGAAGTGTTTGAACTTTTGTTTTTTGGGTATATTTCAGAACTACATATGCACCAAAAAAACCGCCATGTAAACTTTAACCCTTTTTGGGAAACGTTTTAATAAAAAAAGGCCCTTTGAAAGTTCATTTTTGGTTTCTGAAATAAAAATTTTCCGAAACATGACCAATAATTACCGTAAAACTTTTTTACTTGAAAGGGCCCCGTGTTCCCAACGGCTTTACCCCCCCGACGGAATTTGTGAGCCGAAATTTGAGCTCACAAAAACCGGGGGGGCGTGAATTAAGGGGCGTGGGACGGGGGCGGGGCCGGAGCCGGCGGGGCGCCGCTCCCGGCCCATAGACTATCTCATTGTTTACGAGAGGTAACGCGACGTAAATAATGTCGATTACTTCTCCACGCGGCGGGGATTCGGTTTGGCGTCTGAGTAAGGCAGGAGCGACGGAATCCACTGTTCTCTATGAGAGCATGGTAAAATTACCGTAATGACTGGGACGGATTGGCGCGTTTACTGAAGCGCATATCCGGCAGCGGAGTACGGCGCCAATCCGTGCCCAAATAAAGCCGTGTGAAACGGATGACTTAAACCTCTGTATTAGTGCGTGCCATGCAGTGATTGGCGGTCTATAGCACCTCTATTCACAGTTTTACATGTACTGTATGCTCTTACATTATTAGTGAGGTCTATGCAGTGATTTAATGGTCTAAGTACAGGGTGCTTGGTGTAAATCGTTTTCACCGGGGGCCACATCGCCTCATTGGCGTACCTTAAAGGGCCTTAAAGGGCCGAACCCATAATCTTTAGTACTACTTGTAGGTAGATAAGTGGCTATAATGCCACATGTAGATGACTGTTACTATCTGCCCATGTGGTAGATAGGTAGATTTGCCCCCTTTATCCAGGTAGTAATATCCCTCTGCAGACAGGTAATATGGACCCATATAGACTAGGGAGATGCACCACAGTGCCCCCTGTAGCAGGCCAGATGCCACCATAGTCCTCACGTTAGCTAGGCAGATACCCCATAGTCCCCAGTAGCAGGCAGATGCAACCCATAGTCCCCGTGCCAGGCAGATGCCCTCCATTGTCCCCAGTAGCAGGCAGATGTCCAAGTCCACCCTGTAGCCAGGGCAAGATGCCCCATAGTCCCCCCTGTAGACAGGCAGATGCCCCCAATAGTCCCAGTAGACAGGCAGATGACCTCCATTAGTCCCCCAGTGTAGCCAGGCCATGATGCCCTCATAGTCCCCCCCCAGTTGCCAGGCAGATGCCCCCATAGACCCCCTGTTGCCCAGGCTAGATGACCCCCGAGTCCCCCCAGGAGCAAGGCAGATGCCCCATAGTTCCCCAGTAGCGAGGCAGATGCCCCATAATCCTGTAGCCGGCAGATGCCCACATAGTCCCCCAGTAGCCCAGGAGATGCCATAGTCCCCAGTAGCCAGGCAGATGCCCTCCATAGTACACCAGTAGCCAGGCAGTTGCCCCATAGTCCCCTGTAGCCAGGCAGATGCCCCCATAGTCCCCCAGTAGCCAAACAGAGCCCCCATAGGTACCCAGTAGCCAGTACAGATGCCCATAATCCCAAGTAGCCAGGCAAGCTGCCCCCATAGTCTGCAGAAGCCAGGCAGATTGCCTCCCATAGTCTCAGTGAGACCAGGCAGATGCCCCCATAGCCCTCCCAGAAGCCAGACAGATGCCCCCCATAACCTCCCAGTAGCCAGGCAGATGCCCACCATAGTCCCCAGTAGCCAGGAAGATGCCCCATAGTTCCTCAGTAGCCAGGCAGAAGCCCTCCATAGTCCCCAGTAGCAGGCAGATGCCCCCATTAGTCCCCCCAGTAGCCCTGGCAGATGCCCCCCCATTTTTTAAAAGTCCACCCCAGTAGCCAGGCAGATGCCCCCATTGTACCCCAGTAAGCCAGGCAGATTGCCCCCTTAGTCCCCCTAGTAGCCAAGGCCAGATGACCCCATATCCCTCCAGTTAAGCCAGGCTGATGCCCCCATAGTCCCCAGTAGCCAGCGCAGATTGCTCCATAGTCCCACAGTAAGCAAGGCGATGCCCCCATAGTCCCCACAGTTAGCCAGGCAGATTCCCCCCAAAGTCCCAGTAGCCCAGGCGGATGCCCTCCATTAGTTTCCCCCAGTAGCAGGCAGTTGCCCCCATAGTCCCCTGTAGCCAGGCAGATGCATAGTCCCCCCAAGTAGCAGGCAGATGCCCATAGCCCCCCAGGAGCCAGGCAGAGATGCCCCATTAGTCCCCCCAGTAGCCAGGCAGTCTGCCCCCATAGTTTCCCCCAGTAGTCAGGAAGACTGCCCCCATAGCCCCCCCCCGATAGGCCTGGCAGATTCCCCCATAGTACACCCTAGTAGGCAGGAAGATATCCCATGAGTTACCCTCCAGTAGCCAGGAAGATGCCCCCATAGTCCCCAGTAGACAGGCAGATGCCCTCAATAGTTCCCCAGTTGCAGGCAGATGCCCCCCATGTCCCCCAGTAGCCCAGGCAGAGCCCATAGTCCCTGAGCCAGGCAGATGCCCTCCTGTCCCCAGTAGCCAGGCCACATGCCCCCATAGTCCCACTGTTGCCAGGAAGATGACCCCATTGCGTCCCTCCAGTAGCCTGGCAGATGCCACCATAGTCCCCTGTAGCCAGGACAGATGGCCCTCCATAGTCCCCAGTAGCCAGGCAGATGCCCCCATAGTACCAACAGTCGCCTGGAAGTGGCCCCAATAGTCCCAGTAGCCAGCAGATAGACCTCATAGGTCCACCCAGTAGCCAGGCAGATGCCCCCATGTCCACCTGTAGCCTAGGCTAGATCCCACAGTCCCCCCAGTAGCCAGGCAGATCCCCATAGTTCCTCCTGTAGCACAGGCAGATGCTCCCCCATAGCCCCCCCAGTAGCCGGCAGTTGCGCCCTTAGTCCCCCAAGTAGCCTAAGGCAGATAGCCCAATTAGCCCCCACAGTAGTCAGGAAGTTGCCCCATACCCCCCCAGTAGACCAGGACAGATGCCCCCATAGTTTACCCCCAGTAGCCAAGGAAGATGCACCCTTAGTCTACCAGTAGCCAGGATGATGCCCCTCACATAGTCCCAGTAGTCCAGGTAAGATGCCCCCATAAGTCACCCTGTAGCCAGGGCAGATGCCCTACCTAGTGCCCCAAGTAGCCAGGCAGATGCCCCCCATAGTCCCCCAATGTAGGCCAGGCAAGATGCCCACATAGTCCCCTGTAGCCATGAAGATGCCCCCATAGCCTCCAGAAGACATGGCAGATGCCCCCCCTTAACCTCACAGTAGCCAGGCCTGATGCCCTACTTAGTCCCCAGTAGACAGGAAGATGCCCCCATAGTTCCTCTGTTGCCAGGCAGATTCCCTCCATAGTCCCCCAGTAGCCAGCTGATCGACCACATAGTCAACCCAGTAGCCAGGCAGAGGCCCCCATAGTCCCCCCAAGTAGACAGGCTGATGCCCCCATTGTACGCCGTTGACTGGCAGATTGCCACCATAGTCCCCACTGTAGTCTGGCAGATGCCCCCTTGAAAACCAGTGCATGGCTGAGGTCACTAATTCAAGGCAGGATGGAAAAAAAAAATAAAGTAAAAGAGGGACGGAAGAGAGAGAGGCAGAGAGGAGGAGGAAGAGCGATAAAAAGGAAGACAGACGGGTAAAAAAAGTAAAAGGTAACGAGTAAAGATGCTAGAGAGACAAAAGACAAAGGGGGAGGAATAGCAACGGGGAGAGGGGAAAAAACAGATGATGAAGAGGAAGAAGAGGGGAAGACGTAGAAAAAAGAAAACAAAAAGTAAGGAAAAGGAAGGGGAGAAGATGGGAGGGGAAAAGATGGAGAACTAAGGATAGGTGGACAAAGCAAATACGGGAGAAAAAATTTAGGCGAATTGATAAGTTGAGGGCTAGTTAAGGGCAGAAAAAAAAAGGATTAGGGGGAGAGAACGTGAGGGAACGAAGGGAGAGAGAATAAGAGCAAGAATCGAGAGGAGGCGAGTAGTGGAGCAACAACCTGGTTCCGTCAACACGGACAAGGAAGCTTCCACCATAGGGCCAAGGTCCTACTACTCCTCCCATCCCATCATTACCCTTCCCTTCCCCCCCCCTTCTTCCCTTCCCTCCCCTCCTACCCGCTCTTCTCCTTCCCCTCTCCTTCCCCTCTGTCCACCCCTTCCCCCCCTCCCCCTTTCTTCTTCCTCATATAGTCCCCCAAGCTGCCAGGCAGATGCCCAACATGAGTCCCTCCATAGCCAGGCAGATGCCCCATTGTCCCTGTAGCAGGCAGATGCCTCCTATTGTCCCCCAGTAGCCAGGCAGTGTTTTCCCCCCTAGTCACCCCCAGTAGCCAGGCAGATGCCCCCCATAGTCCCCAGTAGCCTGGCAGATGCCTCATAGTCCACCCAGTAGCCAGGCAGATGACCCATAGTCCCCTGTATGCCAGGCAGATGCCCCCCATATTCCCCCACAGTAGCCAGGCAGATGCCCCTATAGTCCCCCCGTAGCCAGGCAGATGCATCTTAGCCCCAGTAGCCAGCTAGATCCCCCTTAGTCCCCCAGTAGCATGGGACAGATGCCCCCCATAGCCCACTTAGTCGGTAGATTGCCCCTCATAGCCCCCCCAGTAGCCAGGCAGTTGCCCCCCTTAGTACCCCAGTAGCAGGGATGTTGCTCCCATAGCCCCACCAGTAGCAGGCAGATGCCCCCATAGCCCCCCCAGTACCCGGTGATGCCCCCATAGCCCCCCCAGTAGCCAGGCTGTTGCCACCTTATGATTATAAAATTAATAAAAAGCATAACTTACCTGCAGTCGTTGCAGCTCGGTCGGTTCCGCTTTCGGGTGCTGTGTACGGTGAAGCAGTGGGAAGTAACGCCGGCTTTTTATTTGCGCACGGCAGCTCCCAGAGATCACCTCGGCGGCAGAGGCGGCTGCCGATGAGGAGACCCAGGCGTACACAGGGGGCGTGAGTAACGCGGCGCATCACGCCCCCTGCGACGACGTATGTACAGTGCCACCGTAGCGTTCTACATACAAAGGGAGATGGTGGGAGGGAAACTGTTCCCTCCTGCCTTCTCACCTGTACTTAGTTGTCTGACTCCGCGTCGTCTGTGGTAAAACAGCCCGTGCTGAGTCAGGGAGATCGCGGGGCGGGGAAAAACACAAGGCCGCGGGCCTTGTGTTTAGACAAACACTGTGGTCTAGTAGTAGTCCTTCTCTTACGTACAGTGCAGTACGCAGGTCTGTACTGCCTCTTACATGTATTAGTGAGGTGCATGCAGGATTGGTGGTCTATAGCGCCTCTCTACAAGTACAGTGAGGTGCTCATATCCTGTAATGCTATTTCTTGTATTTGTGGAGAGTGTTTTTTGTGTTGGTGAGTCTATAGCGCCTCTACTGTTTACTGTGTGGTACTATATATATGTATGCTCTTGCATGTTTTAGTGATGTGCATATGGTCTATAGCACCTCTCTAAAGCACAGGGTGGTACTACATGTCCTGTACTGCTCTTACATGTGCCAGGATGATCGCGGTTCCTTTGGGCACCGGGGGAGTGGCCCACAATTTCTGGTCCATTGTGTATAAAGTCCATGACCCAATGAAGCTCTGTCCTATCATCATAGACAGTGATTCCAGCTTCCAGCAGCTCTCCCTTATGGTACATGGAAGGACGCGCTTTATCTGGATTAGTATTCGTCATTTTCTTTAATCTCCATTTTGCATTATGTTGGTGTAATTTTGGGACTCTGGAACCAATTACCAGTTCTCCATACAGTTCTGATTTCTTTATACAATGGTCGTCCTGGAACCTATTGTATTGTATGTTGAGGTAACACTGTACAACCGTTTTACGGCCGACGCTCTAGGGTTATTTGTCTCGTGATATAATTGCACATTATTGTCAATATTATGCCCCCATATGTAATGAAAGCTGGGTAAAGAAAAAGGCTACCTGCTCCCTAAATTCTTTCCCGCAACAGAAGGAACTTTTTTGTACGTATGCCTATGCGTCTATATGTGTTTGTATGGGTGTGTGTACATGTGTATTTAGGTGTGTGCATGTATTTGGATATGCCTTATAAAAAGCAGTGTTGTTAGGGATTACACACATGTCAGTTTAATCCACTTTTTTGGCACAATGCTGAGAATTACCAGCAGTGCTTATAAAGTGAATGGGAAATGTGTGTTAGGACGAGGACCCAGAAGGGAAGAGGAATGGATTCGGGAGCTCCGGAGGTTTTGGATGCTGAAAACTTTGCGATATAACACATTGGCTATGCTAAGGTGTCTTTCATTTTGTTGGAAAAAATAACTTAAAGGGGTTCTCCCATCATAGACTTTGATGGCATATTTCTAGTATATGCCATCAAAGTCTGATAGGTGCAGGTACCACCATTGGGTTCCACACCTATCTTGGGAACGGACCCCTGTAAGTAACGTAGCAGAATAAAGAGACGGTTACGCTTGCCCATGACTCTCCATTCTGTTTTATGAGAGTGTGTTTGGCTATACACCTTCCATTTGCGTCCAGCTCTCCATTCTGCTCTGTACCTTTCAGAGGCCCATTCCCGAGTAAGGTGCAGGTACCATACCCCTTTAAGATAGGTACACACCAATGTAATTAGCCTCCAAATTATGTACTAATTGTATCCATAGGATTACATAGTCTGACAGATGCCAAAAAACTGTCCTTTTGGCCTCAGTTTGGCCGGTATACATCCATATACGTCAAATAGAGTACAAAATAGCGCAGGAGCCTAAACTATGCTACACAATGGCATTAAAAAATATATATTTTTTTTTAAAATGAGACCCTATAGGTGTTGTATGCCTTTTCTTGGCATCCATCAGAGGCATATGGCTTGGCTTGTATGTTAAATGTAAGCCAGAAAATGAATGGCAGAAATGTGGTGTGTATCGAGCCTTATTTGGTCCCTGTACACATTGGAACTTATTTATCAAAAACGTCTAGTAGTAAGACTGTCTGTGTTGCCAATAGTAACTACTCAGCTCTAATAGCAACCAATCTAAGTTCAGCTTTCATTTCATATGGCGCTCTGGAAAAATAAAAGCTGAGCTCTGACTGGCTGCTATGGGCAAAAAGGACAGTCTTGACCCTGGGCAACCCTGATGGCTACGTTAACACCACCATAACTTACCTCCTTTATACCTGGCCTCTCCCCATAACCGCTGCTAGTGACCATCACCCAAAATAATCACAGACAACCCAATTGGATAAAATTGGCCACAGCCCAGCGTTTTATTAACAAATACAAACATAAATACATATTTTATAAATACTAAAAAAACATACATCTAGTACCTAACGGTACCCTGATAAATACTCATAACCAACTTTCACTCACCCAGCTAACTGTCCAACCAGTTAGCTCCGACCCCCAAGCAACCATAGGACCAATTCAGCCATGGTTCAACCATTACCAACCAAAGGGGCAGAGGTGCTAGGAGCCATACTCCGACCCTGGCGACCAAATCCCCGAAGGGAAAAACCATTCTACCCCCAGACGCAATCCAATGGATCGGTGTCCAAAAGCCACAATCATGATGAGCTCACAATTTGCTCTCCAGGGTTCCAGCCTGGTAAGGCCCCCACCGTCGCCAGGTCGTGTCCACCTTTGCCACACCACGAGGAGTCATTCCACCGAATGACTCCCCAGGCAATCTACTCCTTCCATCTCCCAGAATCCCATGCCGCCTAACGACCGCATGACAGCAACAACCCCAACACAACAACTACCCTCATAACCACTAGAGAGGGCCGCGGGTGGGATGCCTGCATGTGCCGCGCCAACAGCTCGCTGGGCGGATGGCGGGGCTAAGCCCTTCGCCTCCGCGCGTCATACCCCCTCCCCCTCTCTCCTGACTGGGCAGGATGAACGCTGCGCACACCAGCGGAAGGGTCATGGCCGCGCCTCCCTATAGGGGGGGGGTGCCCGGTTCAGGCGCGCTGCTTATATGTTAGACAGTTTTGGTAAATGAGTCCCAGTATATTTAGAAGCAAAATTCCATGTGAAAAGCTAGCATTTTTCTAACGAAATTCTGCATCAAATCTGCATGGTATAACTGCGTCATTCTCTGTTTCACATGTACTTTTCCATATGCATATTTTATACAGAATATTAAGCATGTCACTTCTTCATGTGTTTCCACTCCAATTCCACATGTATTTTTCCATTTGATGTTAATGTAGCAGTAAAAATCTGCTTGCCATCTGCGTGTCCTTTTCTTTGTTTTGACACAAATTCCATGCAGATTTTTCTATAAAGAAAACTTACTCAAAAATGAGGACCGTTGATGCCGGTTGTGAGCTTGCGTATTGGGGCCCCTGTAAAAACGAATAACTCATATTTAACATTTTTCCAGAATGTCATATTTTTTATCTGCCCAATAGTGCTGGGGAGCGGAGGGTGTCTGTGTTTTGTGTTGGACACCCGCCTAATCTAATAGTATGGGTGTCACTAATAGATTGTAAGCCAGATGGTGCCAACCACACGATCTGTATTTATGGCACCCTTCTTGATCGCCTTATTTATATTGCTAATTGTAGTACCAGAAAAACCACCCCCATCTTGCATTGAAGGGCATGTGAGTGGTGTTCTATTGGTATTTTTGCATTTGTGCATTCTCTCCATGCATTATATTGTGGCTTTTCTGCATGCTTTTTATCATCTAATTGTTCCCCTAGCAGTGAGGTGTGTGAGCTGTGCCAAATTAGCTGCCCCTTTAAATTTTTTCCCCCAGGTAGCAAATAGGCTGGGCTGCCTGCTAGGGGTTCAGCTGTCCAGCCATTGAGCTGTGAATATGGCCCAAATAATTGCAGTGTTTTTTTTATAAAGAAAACTTGAATAATTTCATGGGGCACAGTGGTGGTGGTAGTATCATAATTTCAGGAAGTGGGATATGGTGCAAAAAAGGAATTAAAAATGGGCAGATGGCAGTATGGACCTCGAAAACTCCCAACGGCTGTCCTGTCAGACACCCCTCTTCAAAGGGTTTTCCCTTATTCGTTTTCCTTAAAATCATAGATAAGGGGGTATAAAAACTTTTTTTTGTTTTAGACTAATCCCGACTTTATTCTGCACAGATAACTGCGTCTGAATTTGTAAATCCTCTTCCAAAAACCACAATGAATCAGCGCTGTTTTAGACGTAGATTCTACACAGATTTTAGTGCTAAAATTTTCAGCGCTGAAAAACACCATATGTGTGTTGTTTATGGGAGACATCATAGCAGTAAGTAGCCAACCACTCTTAGGGTATGTTCACATGGCGTAATTGCGGCGCGTACAGCGGCGCCACAATATGGCCGGTGTTATGGGAGTCGCGATCAGGCGATTCCCAAAGCACGGGGGGGGGCCCGGGAGCCCCCTGCCCCTAACATGCATTATCGCGGTGGTAAACACCCCGGGAAAAACTAAAATGTCCTTATCTCCCGCGTGTACAGTACGATCGATTGTTTTTAACTATTTTTATTGGTACCATTTCAACAACCAAATTATCAAAACAATTTACATTAAAAAACTGATACCAACATTTTTACCAAACTTAATGTGAAAACCCAAAAAGGGACAGTTAAATATGGTTATCCATGCTTAACATATATAAAAGCATTTCACTTGAGTCACTTTCCTTTTTAACTTATCCTAAGTAAATTTCACAACATGGAACCCAATGGTTAGGGTTTTAGAATGAAAAGCATGTTACATGACACGAAGCGGTACTTAACAAAAATCCGGCAATCTAACCAAAACGTTTAAAACATTTAAATTGAATCAAAGTTTTTTAAATTAAAAATTTAAAAAAAATGCCCGGGGAAAAGGGAAACGCTCATCACCCACACTTTCCTTTAGTTCCGACCCCCCCGTGTTTGTATCTGCCAAAGTCCCTGAAGTCCCCCATTAAAACCCCTTTTGTTTTATTTGGAATAATTCACTAGGTGTCATTCCGTTGATGTAAAATTTTTCCAAAAATGTTCTCCATTTCTCGAAAAAAAAATTTGCTGCAATCTCTTTGTGGCGTTCTGCATATATCTGGTCAGATATGGCATATATTTTCGTTTGTTCTATCACCAACTCAATATTTGGGACTGTAGCCTCCAACCATTTTGCTAGGATGCATCTTTTGCTACCATTAATATGATAATGTAATATATCCGGCATACCCTTACCACTTTGATCCACCCCTCTTTCCTCCCCCCGTCCTTTCCATGTAGTAGAAAAGGGAAATGGAGACATGGGAATCGACCCCCTCCATATGGATAACATCACTCCCTCACCTCCTCCCAGAAATCCTGAACCGCTGGGGATAGCCATAAGCCATGAATAGATCAGCTTTGGGGGTTTTGCACACTTTGGGCAGGCTGTAAGTCTGTCCGGGCAGCTAGGTGATGGAGGGATGTCAAAGGCGTAGATGGCAACATGTACTAGTTTAAAATATGTCTCCCGCCATCTTTCATTGATTATGTGCTTGCGTACCAGCCTCCAGCCTTCACTTATCTCTGATTCTATATCTGCTTTGCTTGTCCCTTCACCTCCATCTCCTGAATCCATACCCTACCTCAAATTTTATGTATTTGTCCCTTATTTGGCATATATGGAGGCGATAGATAGCTTGTTTGGTGCTATTTTCCCCAAAAATTTGTCAAAAGCATTTCTACCTCGTTCCCTGCTAATGTTTTGGAGCTTTAGATGCAGAAAGACTTAATTTGGAGATATTTTTAAAGTTTGAGTCCCGGGAGATTAAACTCTATCTTGAGCTCTTCAAAAGATTTGTATCTTTTTTTCTCGGGGGTGGAACATTTGCTCCAGCGAGGATACCCGATAGATCGATTGTACGCGGGGGGGGAACGGGGCGTAACCTATTCTTACGAGCTTTGGTTTACCGAATTCGGCCGCATCCGCCGCGTTTTAACCCCAAATTTGGGGCGAAATGCATGCCGAAATTACGCCTTGAACGACCCTTAGGGTAGGTTCACACTTTTCAGTCCGACTTGGTTCCGAAGTTGTTTCCTCGGCAGAAATCTGACGAGACACCTTTCACGTACAAAGGTTTTTTCACCTTTTACTCCCGGGGGCCCCAGAGAATGGGGATAACCTTCGCAAACCCCCCCCCTTCCTCCCACCTCATCGGCTGAGGATTCGCTTAAAAGCTACAACCCAGACTGATCATTTCAAATGAATGGCTGTCGATTTACACAAAGATTTTGTGAGGAAATCAACGCGAAATCTGCATTGAAATCCTCATTAAAATCCATTATGTGAACGAACCCTTAGGCTATGTTCACATGCATTTTCACATGCGTTTTGCTGCTTATTTTGCTGCTTATTATCATGTGTTTTTAAAGAACAAAGGACTTTATTGAAATTAATATGCCTTTTGGCACCGTTTATGCCATAACAATTGTCATGCATTCCCCTTTTTTTGTTTGGTGCCACAGGCTGCTTCAAGCTTCGACTTCCTGGTCAGGCTGTTGGTGGTTCTATAGCAGTGATTATATCAGCTCTACTGTTCCTAGCTGATTCTGTTAGGCTACGTCTACACGGCATAGCTTTACCGTCGAATTTTCGGCAGATTCAGCATTTTGAATCCAGCGAAAATCCGACGATACACTGTGCTGCATAGATAGCAATGAAAAATCCGTGCTGTGGTTTATACAGCACAGATTTTTTTACCGTTGGGTTTAAAATCTGGCGGACCATGCAACATGCTGTATATTCCACCAGATCACGCATGGATTTGCCATCGGCTCCGTACATTGAACGAATGGGGCCAACGGCAAATCTGAACACCGACTGTGGCTTTTGCATAAATCTGCACCAAAAGCCGCGGTCCTGTTGCAGTCCAGCAATGTCCAACTTCCTTTGGATTTTGTACAGCATTTTGACATACGCTGTATGAACTTAGCCTTAAAGTGACAGTAGGAGGTTTGTAAATAGCAGTGCACAAGGCTACAGAGCTCTAAGGCTTAAAACTTGTTATTACCTTAGGAAAACAAAGCTTCTGTGCTAGAGACAAGGCTACGCAGGGAGTGATATACCATGGTTGGACTGACTGACAACAGTTTAGAGAAATGAAAGATAAGAGAGGAGAGGGAGAGGTGGTTGGTGACCTAGAGAAAATTGTGTGCTCTAAGAGGAGATAAACTCTTCTTTATCTCCTGACCCAAGCAAAATCAAAACAGCAATGTATTTGGTAATAGCCTTCATTTACCTTTCCCTACATTTTAAAAGCTAATCATTGTGATGAAAAAACCCTTTAAACTGCTGCAAAATTAAGGAATAAGAAATTTTTTTATGGGCCGGGAAATTCGGGGGGGCAGCCCCGGGGGGCCCTTTTCTTCCCTTGTGAAGTCCCACCGGGGAAAACGAAGGGGGTACCAAACTTTTTTTTCCTTTCCTTTGGGGCCCAATTTTTTTAAAGGACCAAGGAAATCCCATTTTTTTTTTTTATTTAAAAAAAAAAAAAAAAATAAAAAAAGGAAAAGGGAAGGGAAGGGAAATAACCTAAAAGAAACTTGTGAAATACAAGTCTTTTTGGTGGTTTTTCAATGATTTCAGCTTTTTCGTGTACGTACCGTGACACAGTGTATGATCATCCCCCGGACAAAAACCGTAGGGTGTCCGAAACAGGCACATGTCTGTTAAATAAACACGGCCCCTCCTTGGGGTTTTGGGTTTGTCAATCTTTGTGGGGTTTTTGAGGGGCGGGCGGAGGGGGTTTAAATTTTTGAGAAAGACAAAAACCCCAACAAACAAAACAGAAAGCTATCTTCATTGACCAAAAAACAGAGGGTTACAATTCCAATTTAATACTTTTTAAAATTGTTTATGTAAAATTCGAGCAAAATTATTTTTTTATGCCATTGAGCATCAAAATGTTCTTTTTTACGGGCTTTTTGATGAACCTAAATTCCGAATTCTCAAGAATATGGGCGAGATGTCCAAAAATTGGCGGTGCTACATCAGTTTTTTTAATGCGCTTAAAAAAAGGTAAAGTCGCCAGAAAGTCCGACCCTATCAAAAATCTGGCGTCCCGGTAAACATTGCATAGTAAAAAATAATGTGCATACGCCCCCCCAATTAAACGGGAGGTGTTTTTGGGAGCTCCCCCGGGGGGGGGCGGGGTTTTCCGGGCAGCCCCCCCAAACCCCCTAGTCCCGTCCCTTAAATTTGCCCGGGGCGAAGGCCCGTGAATAAATGCCCCCCCCCCCCCCCCCCCCCCCCCCCCCCCCCCCACCCCCCCCCCCCCCAATCTTTCTTGCCCCGGGCCCTACAATACGGGCGTAATTTTACGCCTGGGGGAGGGGGGAAAGGGGTAATTCCCTAAGTTCTCTATGATTTCGTTTAAAGATTGGGGCCCCATTTCGCCCTTATTAGAGCGCAGTACGCTCTCAATACGTGGTGAAATGTGTCCCAAAATAAGCTGTGTGAACATATCCTTAGGCACATTTCATATACTTGTAATGATAAGCTATGCGATCCATGCGCGATGTGCCTCGATAGGGGCATTACATATGCTTCTAATGATACGCTATGTGCCGTGATTTGCACTAACATTTCATTGGTAGAGTATGTAATGCCCTTATTGAGGCACGGAGGCGCATAGCTTATCATTACAAGTATATGAAATGCGCCTAACACATACTTGTAAAGCGCCTAACACATACACTGTGTTATGGAGGCACACAGCGCATCATTTTTAGGTGCATTACAATGTGTCGTTCCCGGCGTATAATGCACCTAGTTTTGGTGTACGACAGTTCATTTACATCCAAAATATGGCATCAAAAGCGGTTTTAGTGCAATATAGACCAAAAAACTGGCGTTGGCGTTGGGAAATGTGGGCCCCATGTAAACAAACTACTTCCAAAAAAGCAATTTTCCAACTTTGAAAAATGAAAAAGCAGGAGATATTAGTGGACACGCCCATCTTGATGGTATGCCACGCCCCTTCAAAAAGCCACACCTACTCCACCTAACTGCATAACGGCTTTGAAAGAAAGCCAGGGAAAATGCCTTATAGCCAGGTAGTAGCCCCCCATAACCAGGTAGTGCCCCTTACAGGCAGGTAGAACCCCCTTGTAGCCAAATAGATGCCCTCTCTGTAGCCAGGTAGAGCCAAATTTGGGAGCCAGGTAGATGCCCCCCTTTTGTTAGCCAGGTAGATGCCCCCCATTGTTTGGGCCAGGTATGCCCCCATTGTTTGCCAGTAGAAGCCCCCATTGTTTGCCAGGTAGTGCCCCCTCTGTGTGCCAATAATGCCCCCATTGCTTTCCAGGTAGTGCCCCCCCCTGTAGCCAGGAGATGCCCCATTGTTTGCCAGGTAGTGCCCCCTCTGTTGCCAGGTAGTGCCCCCATCGTTAGCCAGGTAGTGCCCCCATGCCCCCATTGTTTTCCAGGTAAATGCCTCCATTGTTGCCAGGTAGACCCCCCATTGAAGCCAGGGAGTGCCCCCATTGTAGCCAGTAGTACCCCCTTTAGTAGGCAGGTAGTGCCCCCATTTGTAGCCAGGTAGTGCCTCCATTGTTGCCAGTAGTGCCCCCATTGTAGCCAGTAGTGCCCCCCATTGTAGCCAGGTAGTGCCCCCATTGTAGCCAGGTAGTTGCCCCCATTGTAGCAGTATGCCCCATTGTAGAGGTAGACCCCCATTGTAGCCAGACAGTGCCCCCCCTAAAAATAATAAAAATAAAGTAATAAAATCCACTTACCTGACCAGGCTCCTGCAGAGCGGCCCGCTCCTCGACATCTCCTCAGCAGTGTCACAGGGGAAGTGAAGCCGCCGCGTGTCACTTCCCCTGTGACGCTGACATGTGTGTACGGCGCACAGCGGCGCCGGACATACAGGGGAGGAGGCAGGAGGGAGCGATCCCTCCTGCCTCCTCCTGCTCAGCGAGGTTCCGGGCGGGTGAAGCAGGCGCAGCGCCCGCTTCACCCGCCTGTGGGAACGGACCGGCGGCGCCAGAGTAGCGCCCCAGCGCTACTCCGGCGCCACGGTCAATTTTAAAGGACCCACGCCCCAAATAGCGGGCCCCCCCCCCCCCCCCGCCAAGAACGGGAGAGTTGGCATGTATGCAAAAAAGTAATGTTTGGGTCCCACTGAATTAAATTGGAAGAAGTGGGCATAAGACACTCATCTATACTTTTTACGCACTGTTTGGCCAGGCTCACATACCGTTATTTTTGTGCGCTTCTTGACACAGGCACAGAGCTGCGCTTTTTTACACACTGTTTGCCCTTGACACGTTGCACAAAGAAAAACGGGAGAGCAGGACCATTATTAGCATGTAGACACGTAAAAAAAAAAAACGAAAAAAAAAAAAGAAGAAAGCTCTCGGTACTGAAAAAATACATAAAAATAAACATCATATATGCGCACCAAAAGACACCTCAAATTAAGTGTAACGGCCGGGTAGTGGATCCGCTGGTCCACCGCAAGCGATGGTAGTTAAGCCACGCCAGGGAACGGAATCTAAGTAGCCCCGGTTTTCACCAGAGCCCGCCGCAAAGCGGGATGGACTTGCTGCGGCGTGAGGCTACCAGGTCGTCCCCCCCTGACGTGACTTGCCTGCGGTGGCAGCCGAGGTGCAGCGAGGTAAAGAATCGTAGTCCGAGAATCGTAGTAGTAGGCAGGCAGGAGGTCAGGGCAGGCGGCAGAGGTTCGGAGTCGAGAAACGTAGCAAGAGGTCTGGTACAACGGTAAGGCGAGAATATACATTAGGGAACGCTTTAGCTAAGGCCGAGGCAACATAGATCCAGCACAGAGTGACAGTGAGCGTAACCTTAAATAGAGGAGGCGTCTGGCAATTAGCCAATTAAAGGACGCTGGCCCTTTAAATCTTCGGAACGAGCGCGCGCCTTAGAGACAGGCACGCGCCGCTCGCCGGCAGAGGGCGCGGATGGGAACAGGAACGAGGTCAGGTGAGTCCCTGTGCGCTGCCGGGACCGCCCGCTCGTCCTGCGGACAGCGTCGCGCCCCGGCCCGCAACACACCCGGGGGGGCAACACGGTGCGCCCGCGGCCCGAGGGCGAGGAGCGGGGGCACCTGTGACAGTACCCCCCCCCTTAGGTCTCCCCCTCTTCTTAGGCCGAAGGAATCTGCGGATCAGGTCTCGGTTCAGGATATTGGACTCCGTTCCCAGGACCTCTCTTCGGGGCCCGAAGCCCCTCCAATCTACAAGAAAAAATCGCTTACCCCTGATGGTCTTCATATCTAAGATGTCCTTCCCTTCAAAGACATCAGGGATTCTAACACCGGAGACGGAGCAGCGCTCCTCTGGGAGAACCGGTTTCAGGACCAACGGCTTTAGGAGGGAGACATGAAATGCGTAGGAACACGGAGAGACGGAGAGCAGAGTTTATAAGACACCGGGTTCAGTTGTCGCAGATACTCTGAAAGGTCCCAGACACCGCGGACCCAGTTTAAAGCTAGGGATCTTGAGTCGTATGTATCTAGAAGAGAGCCACACTTTATCCCTGGGAGGAACATTGGGGAATGTCTTCTCCTCTGTCAGCTTGCGTCTTCATGCGGGCTGAAGCCTAGAGTAAGGCTTGTCGGGTCTCTCGCCAGATGATCAACTGAAAATCTTGAACTGGTTTGTCCACGGCGGGGACCTCGGAGGCAGAAGCCAAGGGGAGGGGAGGGCCCGGGTGACGCCCGTAGACCACAAGAAAATGGAGAGCGGCCAGTTGAGTCGGAGTCCCGGTGATTATACAGAACTCGCCCAAGAAAGCAATTCGGACCAGTTGTCTGACGTCCGACACGAAAGTGTCGTAGACTCCCCCCAAGATCTGGTTTACCCCTCTCCACCCTGCCCGTTTTGTCTGAGGATGATATGCGAGGAAAAATCCAGCTTGATTTGCAACGGAACACAGGGCACGCCAGAAATTTAGAGACAAATTGAACGCCACGATCGGAGACGATGTGGGATGGTAAACCATGCAGGCGAAAAATGTGCTGGAAAAAATAGCCCACTAATTGAGGAGCTGAAGGAAGACCAGGCAGCGGCACAAAGTGGGACATTTTTTGAAAATCAGTCAGTAACCACCCAGATGACGAGTTCCCCAAGAAGGGGGAAGGTCCGTGATGAAGTCCATGCCTATTGTGTTACCATGGAGCCTCCGGAACAGCAGAGGGACTAGGAGACCTGTGGGCCTATGTGTGGGAACCTTGTTTCGGGCACAGTGGTACAGGAAAGAACAAAGTCCTTGACATCTTGGAGCAGAGTTGGCCACCAGTAGTGTCGCGAGATGAGGGCATAGGATTTTCGTACCCCGGGATGACCGGCCAGAAGAGAGCTATGCCCCCAACCCAGAATTCTCTTCCTGAGTGCGGGGCGCACATAAGTTCTGCCCGGAGGGACGCTACGGAGATCCACAGGAGCCATGTGGACAGCCTTCAGGAGTCAATGATGTGCTGAGATACGGTTCCCTCTCCAGTAATGTCAGAGGCACGGAGAAGAGCATCTGCCTTGACATTTTTCTCGGCCGGACGGAAGTGTATCTTAAAATCAAAACGAGAGAAAAAAAGAGACCACCGGGCCTGGCGAGGATTTAGGCGCTGAGCTGTCTGCAGGTATTGCAGATTCTTGTGATCTGTAAAGACGTCAATGGATGTCGAGCTCCCTCCAACAGATGCGCCACTCCTCTAGGGCTAGTTTTATGGCCAACAGCTCCCGATCTCCAATGGCATAATTTCGTTCTGCCGAAGAGAAGGTCTTTGAAAAGAAACCACATGTGACGGTCTTGCCTTTAGGGCCCTTCTGGGTCAGGACCGCCCCTGCTCCCACGGAAGAGGCATCTACCTCAAGGCTGAAGGGTCTCTCTGGATCCGGACGTACCAAAATAGGTGCAGAGGAGAACGCAGAGTTTAGTCGGGAGAACGCTTCCTCGGCAGATGGGGACCAACATTTAGGATTGCCGTTCTTCCTGGTGAGAGCCACGATGGGAGCATCCAACGTAGAAAAGTGGGGAATAAACTGCCGGTAGTAGTTGGCGAATCCTAAAAATCGTTGAATCGCCCGGAGACCGACAGGTCGCGGCCACTGCTGGATCGCAGAGAGTTTCGCAGGATCCATCTGAAGACCTCGATCAGAGACTATGTACCCCAGGAAAGGAAGGCTGGCCTGGTGGAAGCAGCACTTTTCCAACTTGGCATACAGTCGGTTGTCCCGCAGGCGTCGTAGGACCTGGCGTACTTGTCTGTGGTGGGTCTGTAGGTCAGGAGAAAAAATCAAAATATCGTCCAGGTATACAATGACGCAGGTGTACAGCAAGTCCCGAAAAACGTCATTGACAAACTCCTGGAAAACGACCGGGGCATTGCACAGCCCAAAAGGCATCACAAGATATTCGAAATGCCCGTCCCGTGTGTTGAATGCCGTTTTCCACTCATCCCCCTCACGAATTCTGATGAGGTTGTAGGCTCCACGTAGATCTATTTGGTGAAGACCCTGGCTCCACGGAGGCGGTCGAAGAGCTCAGATATCAGGGGTAGAGGGTAGCGATTCTTCACCGTGATCTTGTTTAGCCCTCTGTAATCAATGCACGGGCGAAGCGAACCGTCTTTTTTCTGGATGAAGAAGAAGCCGGCACCGGCAGGCGAGGAGGATTTGCATATGAATCCTTTTGACAAATTCTCCTGTATGTAGGCCAACATGGCCTGGGTCTCGGGCACGGAGAGAGGATAGACCCTACCCCGTGGAGGGCTGGTGCCGGGAGGAGGTCTATGGGACAGTCATACGGCCGATGAGGAGGTAACTTCTCAGCCTGTTTCTCCAAAATCCTGGTACTCCGCTGGCAGACCCTGTAAAAGCCTGACGGACGACTGGGGAGGAGCGATGGACACCGGGCGTGGTGCCACCAAACAAAGTTCCTGGCACTCCGAACCCCAACGAAGGACTTCGCCTGTCTTCCAGTCAAGCGTAGGGGCGTGGCGTTGCAACCAGGGTAGCCCCAACAGGATCGCCGAAGAAGCGCGAGGCAGAACGTGGAAGGAGATCTTCTCTGTGTGCAGGACCCCAACACGGAGGGTCACTGGCCTGGTGATAAACCGAATGGAATCGCTGAGGAGCTCCCCACTGATGGAAGAGATAAGCAACAGCTTTTCCAGACGGGTCACCGGCATGCGGTAGCGTGACACCAGAGCGGCATGAATAAAGTTCCCGGCGGAACCCGAGTCCAGGAAGGCAGAGGCCCGTAGAGATAGACCCGCTTCCGTGGTTACCTCCACTGGCAACAACAGTCGTGGAGAGATGGCTGACACCTAGGGACGCCTCTCCTACAGCCCCTAGGTGCGAGCGTTTCCCGGCCGCTGAGACGCTGTGGACAACTCCTGCGAAAATGGTCCGGACTGGCGCAGTAGAGGCAGAGGTTCTCCAGCCTGCGACGGGACAGTTCTGACACCGACAAGTGTGCCCGGTCCACCTGCATGGGTTCTTCAGTGGACGACTGTGGAGGAGGCAGCAGAGATCTCTGAAATACTGGAGCCAGACGAGATAAACGTCGGGTTGTGCCAAGTCCCGCTCCTGACGGAGCTCCTGCTGTCTCTCCGCAAAACGCACGTCTATGCGAGTGGCTAGAAGGATGAGCTCACTCAACGACGGTGGGAGATCTCTGGCTGCGAGAGCGTCCTTTACTCTGCTTGACAGACCCTTCTTAAATGTAGCACAGAGGGCGCGTCATTCCAGGTCAGCTCGAGGCTAGGGTGTGGATTGAACTGCATAATCCCCTACAGAAGAGTCCCCTTGGCGTAGATTTAGCAGCGCCGTCTCCGCGGAAGATGCTCGCGCAGGCTCCCTCGAAAACGCTGCGGAATTCAGTGAGGAAGGGCCTGTAGATCTGCGGTCACAGGGTCGTTCCGGTCCCAAAGAGGCGTCGCCCAGGCTAGGCCTTTCCGGAAAGCAACTCACCACGAACGCAGTCTTTGACCTTTCAGTGGGAAACTGGTCGGCCATCAACTCCACGTGCATGGAGCACTGCGTGATGAAACCTCTACAGAGCTTCGAGTCCCCGTCGAGCTTGGAAGGAAGTGGAAGGCGAAGCTTCGGACCCACGGTTGCCAGTGAGACGGCCGGGATAGAAGAAGACACCGGCGCAGAGACAGGTTGCTGCTGCTGGGACGCCAGGAGTTGGCGCATCATGGCGGACAGCTGTCCCATTGCTGAGCTTGTTGCGATATCTGTTGCGACTGTTGTGGGCACAATGGACGTGAATCTGCGACGCTTGGCAGGGGCACCTTGCGGGATCCATGGCTGGATCTAACTGTAACGGCTGGGTAGTGGATCCGCTGGTCCACCGCAAGCGATGGTAGTTAAGCCACGCCAGGGAACGGAATCTAAGTAGCCCCCGGTTTTCACCAGAGCCCGCCGCAAAGCGGGATGGACTTGCTGCGGCGTGAGGCTACCAGGTCGTCCCCCCTGACGTGACTTGCCTGCGGTGGCAGCCGAGGTGCAGCGTAGTACAGAGTCGTAGTCCGAGAATCGTAGTCGTAGGCAGGCAGGAGGTCAGGGCAGGCGGCAGAGGTTCGGAGTCGAGAAACGTAGCAAGAGGTCTGGTACACGGTAAGGCGAGAATATACTTAGGGAACGCTTTAGCTAAGGCACGAGGCAACATAGATCCAGCACAGAGTGACAGTGAGCGTAACCTTAAATAGAGGAGGCGTCTGGCAATTAGCCAATTAAAGGGGCGCTGGCCCTTAAATCTTCGGAACGAGCGCGCGCGCCTTAGAGGACAGGCACGCGCGCCTCGGCCGCAGAGGGCCGCGACGGACAGGAACGAGGTCAGGTGAGTCCCTGTGCGCTGCGGGAACCGCCGCTCGTGCTTCGGACAGCGTCGCGCCCCGGGCCCGGCACACTCCCGGGGGGGGCAGACATGGGTGCGCCCGCGGCCCGCGGGCCGAGGAGCGGGGGCACCCGTGACATTAAGTAAGTGCACGTATAAGCGCATTAAAAATTATGCTCACAAATGTGCATCTTTTCTCTAAAATAAGTGCTTATTTCACTGCAAAAAATAAGTGAAAAATAAGTTTTGGCCCCTTTGGCCCTAATGCCGTGTACTTTTGTTTTTAATGGACAACCCCTTTAGAGGGGGATTCATATCAATTCTAGTGCTGCTGGAAGGGCCAATTACTGTAAAATAAGCAAATTTCAAAATGCATATTGTTAAAAAAATATGTATGCTTTACCTAATACAGGCCTTTTTTGCACCTTCAACTTGCTCTCGTCTCCTTTGTTACCAACTAACACTATGGGCCATGTGTATGAAAACTGTCTAGGTCTAAAATTCAATTTGTTGCTCATAAAAACCAATCACAGCGCCCCTTTCATTTCATACAGTGCTCTGGAAAAATGAAAGGGGCGCTCTGCTTGGTTGCTATGGGCAACAAAGTGAGTTTTTGACCTAGACAGTTTTCATACATGTGGCCCTATTTGCTTTCAGTGGTGGCCAGTAATGTAGCATTACCTCACAGTTTGGCCCCAGGCCCTGCTACTCTTTGCTTGGGCCGTACAGGCATGTGGCGCTGTGATGATATCTGTAAGGAGTTGGTCACACAGCGTTTTTGGATCCGATTTTGGATCCGTGTTGCATCCGAAAATTGGATCCAAAAATACTGCAGCTGCGTTTTTGGATGCTGCTTCTTTCGGACATGTCAATTCTTGGGACAGATCCGAAAGACGGAGTGAGAGACGCATCGGCGATCACTCGTGTGAATGCCGATGCGTGTTTCTAATAAAAAGCAATGTAAATCACATTGCTATTATTAGATACGTGTTTGGGTCCATTTGGGGTCCGATAGACAGATCCAAACACGTACCGAAAAGGATATGTAAACACAGAGTCAACTGAACATACCCTAATGACACCCAAACAAAATGAGGGAAACCCACATATGGGTTTCCCTCATTTTTTTTGGGTGTCATTATTGTTGTAGTGGGGTGCCCTTATTTCATGTCATGGGTTGACTCTTTTTTGCATTACCCCGGGTATATTTATGTTTGTAGGATAGTCTGAACATACCCTAAGTGCACATTCCTGATACTGCTATTTGAATAGTTCACAGCACACAGTGGTGGTCAGTAACCATGGAGACAAGAAATCAAGTTGAAGGTGCAAAAGAGGCCTGTAATAAGTAAAGCATACATATTTTTTAATAATATAAATTTTAAAATTGCTTGCTTTAAAGTATTTGGCCCTTCCAGAAGCACTTTCTGTGATGGGAATACCCCTTTAAGCACAACTTTGCCATGTTCATAAACTATAAAGTAAACAAAGTACCTAATATAATTTACACCAATGCATGAAAATATTCTCAGGACTGGAGATACGTGACATAGTATGGTAATGATGGAGGCGGACATATTTCATTTTATTGTACAAACGCAACAGTCAGCTGTTCCCCAGCCTGAAATGGCTGATAACAGGGAACAATAAGTAACATTCAATTGCACAGTAAATAATAGAGATAAGATAAAGGAAGGGTCTAGTGGCCCTGAAAGGCCAAGTTCACTTAGTGCAATTGAACCAACCATAAAATTGGGTTAAAAATGGAGTAGAATTCTAAGGTTAGGTCCATGGCAAATCCACGGCAGATTTTAGTTATCTCTTCAAAAAAGGAAGCTGTTCCAGGAAGAGCTGTCATGTCCCCCAGATGCTGTATCCTGGCCAAGTCCTTTTTCACTTTTGTAGCCAGCAGTTTAGACATTGATGACGGTGTGCAGAGTTACTGTATTTAGAGGGCAAACCAAGCTCGCCGGCCCCATAGACATGTCACTTATCTCCCTGCATGTACAATACGATCGTATTGTATGAGTGGGGAGAGGAGGCGTAATCCATAGCTCTCTATGAGAACTATGGATTACCGTAATTTCGGCGCGCATCTCGCCCTTATTAGAGAGCAAATATGCGGCGAAATGCGCCCGAAATTACCCCGTGCGAACATGCCCTTACACTGTTATTACAACGATGTACATTGACTACTTTACATTGTATCAGTGTCATATCTTCAGTGTTGTCCCATGAAAAGATATAATACAATATTTACAAAATGTGAGGGGTGTACTTACTTTTGTGAGATGCGGTATATAGTTAACTATTGTGTAGATAGATCTCTACACCATCTCTATTCTGGGGTTTGTATTCGCTTGGAGATTTTTTCTGGGGTCTGTATTTGTTTTGGGGGATGTAATTGGGGTCTGTGTTTGCTGTGTTGGTCTAGTCTAGGGTTTATATTTGATTAGGGGGTCTAGTTTGGAGTCTGTATTAGTTTAGCGAGTCTGATTTTGGGTCTGCATTCGTTTTAGGGTCAGGTCTGAAGTATGGATTTGTTTAGGGGGTATAACTGAGTTCTGTATTTGCTAATGGGGTCTAGTCTGGGGCTTATATGTTTGGGGGCTCTAGTTTTGAGTCTGTGTTTGTTCAGAGGATCCTGGTCAGAGGTCTGCATTTGTTATGGGGTCAGGTCTAAAGCATACATGCCAACTCTCCCGCTTTTGGCAGGGGGGGGGTCCCGCTAATTGGGGTCCCTCCGCCCTCCCGGCAGAGTTGGCATTCCTCCCGCCGCCAGCAGGCAGCGGGGGTCCTTTAAATGACCGCGGCGACAGAGTAATGCTGGTGCGCTACTCTGGCGCCGCCGGGCCGCTCCTACAGGCCGGTGAAGCAGCCGCAGAGGCCGCTCACCCGTCCGGAGACTCTCACTGTGCAGGGAGGAGGCAGGAGGGATCGGTCCCTCCTCCCTCCTCCCTCTGTATGTACAGCGCCGGTGTGCGCTGTACATACAGATCAGCGGCGCAGGGGGTGTGACGCGCGGCTGCACTCACTCCCCCTGCGACACGGAGGAGATCGGCCGTGAGATGTCCGGAGCTGCAGGGAGGCTGGTGAGGTAAGTGGCTTTTATTATTTTATTTTTATTAGCTATAAGGGGACCTCTACCTGGCTAACAAAGGGGGCATCTACCTGACTACAAAGGGGGCAACTACCTGGCTAACAAAGGGGGCATCTACCTGGCTACAAAGGGGGCAACTACCTGGCTAACAAAGGGGGGCAACTACCTGGCTAACAAAGGGGGCAACTACCTGACTACAAACGGGGCAACTACAAAGCTAACAAAGGGGGCAACTACCTGGCTAACAAAGGGGGCATCTACCTGGCTACTAAGGGGGCACCTACCTGGCTAACAAAGGGGGCAACTACCTGGCTACAAAGGGGGCAACTACCTGGCTAACAAAGGGGGGCATCTACCTGGCTACAAAGGGGGCAACTACCTGGCTAACAAAGGGGGGCATCTACCTGACTACAAAGGGGGCAACTACCTGACTACAAAGGGGGCAACTACCTGGCGAACAACGTGGGGCATCTACCTGGCTACAAAGGGGGCAACTACCCGACTACAAATGGGGGCAACTACCCGACTACAAATGGGGGCAACTACCTGGCTAACAAAGGGGGCAACTACCTGGCTAACAAAGGGGGCAACTACCTGGCAACTAAATGGGGCAACTACCTGGCTAACAAAGGGGGCAACTACCTGGCTACTAAAGGGGGCAACTACCTGACTACTAAAGGGGGCAACTACCTGGCTAACAAAGGGGGCAACTACCTGGCTAACAAATGGGGGCAACTACCTGGCTAACAAAGGGGGGCATATACCTGGCTAACAAAGGGGGGCATCTACATGGCTACAAAGGGGGGCAACTACCTGGCTAACAAAGGGGGCAACTACCTGACTAACAAATGGGGGCATCTACCTGGCTAACAAGGGGGGCATCTACCTGGCTACAAGGGGGCATCTACATGGCTACAAGGGGCATCTACCTGCCTGTAAGGGGCACTACCTAGTTATTGAGGGCTACTACCTGGCTATAAGGGCATCTACCTGGCTTTCTTCCAAAGCCATTATGCAGTTAGGCGGAGTGGGTGTGGCTTTTTGAAGGGGCGTGGCACACAAAAAAGATGGGCGTGTCCATGCAAATGTTGTGCCTCTTTAATCTCCTGCTTTTCCATTTTCAAAAGTTGGCAACTATGGTCTAAAGTCATTGTTTAAGGGTCAGGTTTTAGGTCTGTGTTTGTGCTAATACGCGCGTACTCCTGCGGGGCGGGGGGCGGCGGCCCCCCCATTGACAGTCATTACTCGTGGCGCGTATTCGCCACAAGTAATTGACAAGTCACTTATCTCCTCCCGTGTACAATACGATCGTATTGTGCGCCCGGGGAGAGAAGGCATAATCCATAATTCTCTATGAGAACTATGGATTACCGTAATTTCGGCGCGCATCTCGCCCATATTAGAGCGCAAATACGACACGAAATACGTGTCGAAATTACCCCGTATGAACATAACCTTAGAGGATTCTTTCTGATGTGATTTCTCAAAAATTGGCAAGTATGGGTAATGTACAATTATATCAACTCAAAAACATCATCATAAAATGCAAAAAAAAAAACACAACTCTGGCTATCCACCTGTTGCAAAACTATTACTCCCAGCATCCAATGACAGCCAGTGGTTAGAGCCACAGGCTGAAGACTGCTTAGAAGATAGTCACAGTATCATGTCTTGTGAAATCCTTCCTCCCCGTCATGCAGTAGTACTAATTTCTTAATCTGCTCTCCTCACCACACCTTCCCACAATTACAACCCAAGAACCTTCTAAATGCAGTAAACCCCATGTTGTAAAAGGATTATAGGATAATTGAGTCTGGGATCCGACGTTGGGATCTGTTAACTGCTTATTACAGAATTCCTTGCACGGACTCCGGATACAATAAACGGGACTGGGATAATTATGTGGATTAGGTTTCTTTCTTTCTCATACTTCCCAGAGAAGAAAATGGAAATCGAGAGAAACTGAGACAGTAAGGCTGTATTCACATGCGGAAGATTTGGTGCAGAAATTTCTGTGACTTTCCATCATCTGGATGGAGATTGCAATAATCCATTTCCATATTAAGGACCTTTAACCTTTCAAAGACAGGTTTTTGTTTTTTTTTTACTTTTTCCGTTACCGCATTCCAGGACCATTGACTTTTCCATTGATGTAACAGTAGGAGGGTTTTTGGTAGGTCAAGATTTATTTTTCCATGCCACCATTTTAAGGTTTATATAAGTTAGTATTTGACGTGACTTTGACTTTTTTTTTTAGGGGTGGGGGAATCTATTCTGCAATGCATGCCAAAAGAGTCAAAAATGGGAGCCCTCTTTGTTTACACCCTCAGGTGGTATGTAAGCCAAAATTTAAAGCTACTGAGTATCCACACTTTCACCCCAATCAACTTCACTTAGGGTATGTTCACACGGCGTATTGGGTGCGTACTGTATGCGCCGCAATACGACGGGTATTTTAGAAGTATGCGGTGGCCAGCTCGTACTTCTAAACTGAGGAGGGTTGAAGGAGGCCCCATTCACTTCTATTATCTCTGGCGAGGAAAGGCCGGGAAGAAGTGACATGTCACTATAGGGTTATATGATACAGGGAGAGAAGCTGAGTTCTGTGATATATAGGGTTATATGATAGAGGAGAAAAGCTGAGCTCTATGATATATAGGGTTATATGATAGAGGAGAGAAGCTGAGCTCTTGTGATCTATAGGGTAATATGATAGAGAGAGAGAGAGAAGCTGAGCTCTGTGATATATAGGGTTATGTGATAGAGGAGAGAAGCTGAGCTCTGTTATATATTGGGTTATTTGATAGTTGAGAAAAGGTGAGCTCTGTGATATATTGGGTTATTTTATAGCGGAGAAAAGCGGAGCTCTGTGATATATAGGGTTACATGATAGAGGAGAGAAGCTGAGCTCTGTGATATATGAAGAGAAGCTGAGCTCTGTGATATATAGGGTTATGTGATAGAGGAGAGAAGCTGAGCTCGGTGATATATAGGGTTATATGATAGAGAAGAGAAGCTGAGCTCTGTGATATATAGGGTTATATGATAGAGAGAGAAGCTGAGCTCTGATATATAGGGTTATATGATAGAGAGAAGCTGAGCTCTGGATATTAAGGGTTATATGATGAAGGAGAGAAGCTGACCTCTGTGATATATAGGGTTATATGATAAGGGAGAGAAGCTGAACCTCTGTGATATATATGGGTTATATGATAGAGGAGAAAGCTGAGCTCTGTGATATATAGGTGATATTGATAGAGGGAGAGAAGCTGAGCTCTGTGATATATAGGGTTATATGATAAGGAGAGAAAGCGGACTCTGTGATTATAAGGGTTATATGATAGAGGAGATAAGCGGAGCTCTGTGATATATAGGGTTATATGATAGAGGAGAGAAGCTGAGCTCTTGTGATCTATAGGGTTATATGATAGAGAGACAGAGAAGCTGAGCTCTGTGATATATAGGGTTATGTGATAGAGGAGAGAAGCTAAGCTCTGTGATATATAGGGTTATATGATAGAGAAGAGAAGCTGAGCTCTGTGATATATAGGGTTATGATAGAGGAGAGAAGCTGAGCTCTGATATATAGGGTTATATGATGAGAGGCACTGAGCTCTGTGATATATAGGGTTATATGATAGATGGAGAGAAGCTGAGCTCTGTGATATATATGGTTATATGATAGAGGAGAGAAGCTGAGCTCTGTGATATATAGGGTTATGATAGAGGAGAGAAGCTGAGCTCTGTGATATATAGGTGATATGATAGAGGGAGAGAAGCTGAGCTCTGTGATATATAGGGTTATATGATAGAGGAGAGAAGCTGAGCTCTGTGATTTATAGGGTTATATGATTCAGAGCAGGATTTCTAACTAAAAAGAAGAGAAAATATTGTCCAGACTTCTAGGAAAGACAGTGAAAGTTCTACCCCAGCCACTTACAATGATTGACCGCTTTACTTGTCAATCACTGTATGTGGGTGAGCTAAGCAGGACTCTCACTATCTCCTCTGGGAGACCTGCCAGGAATCACTCAGAAATCCAACTTCAAATCATTTAACCCTGTATATCACATAGCTCAGCTTTTCTCAGTCTATCACATCTTACTCTCAAATAGGGCAGCATAAACAATGGACAGGTTCACTTTCAATAGGACTGAGCTGGTATCAGGCACAGATGACTTTTTGGCCTACCTAAGTATATGTCATCAAAATCATGCTTGTCAACTACCCCTTTTTTTCCAGGTGTCTCTCAGAAACTGGATTCAAAAGGGGGCAGGATTTATTAAATCTCCTCTTGAAAATGGGCGTTCCCAGGCGGTTTGGGGGATTCCTAGGGTGGGGCTAAAATATCCCAAATTCAGGTTTTTCAAAGTTGGCAAATATGATATCAAAATGATTCCTGAAAAACCCTTTAAAGGGGTTTTTCCACGAAGTAAAATTGACGTGGGAAGCTTGCAAACTAAATAATAAACATTTTCACCATGCATTATTATTAAAAATTCTGCACCGTTTTTGTTTTAGCTGCTCCTTTAGTGATCCATTGTTTACAGCTCGTCTCCAGGGGATATGACCAGGGCAGAGAGCTCCTCAGTCCTGGTCGCACATGCTCAGACATCACCTCTCCTCTCAGGCAGCTACTGAGTGTTCAAACCCCAGGTGCTGTCATTCTACTCCCGTCCTCTGTACTCCTTAGTAATTACAAACAACCACAGAGAACCGATACCTAAGGCTAGATATAAGCAATAAAAAATACCTTTTAATAGTAACTTTAAAAATGGAGAGCTAAACAAATCCCTATTATACCCTACTATCTCCTCTGATACAAAATAAAAAAATAAGGACAAAAACGGAGGACCTGCCCCAAAAAGGGCGACCCCAAACTGGAACCTACCCTACAAACCCTATACCGTCTCTAAACAGTGTGAAACACACCTACAAACCAAGAAGAACTGAATGACCAAAATATAAGACAAATACTACACTAATACATATAACAAGACAAATCCCTATCCCAAAAAAAAGGGAAGGGGAAAGTAAACCGCACTATAATTCCCTGTTCCAACGAGTTTCCCCCACAGATGTTGTGGGTTCATCAGGGAACAGTAAATGTAAATCAACACAGAGCATAGTCAAATAGTGCCATTAGTACAAATCCTTATATTAATAGAAGAAACGTGTAGTAATAATACCATTCAATACATTTTAGTACAAATCCTTATATTGATAACAGAGACGAGTAGTGATAATAACATTCAATACATTTATATTTACGTCCCATAGAGAAGTCCTGATGGAAATAGTGGAGGGGTAAAGGTCCCGAGGATGAGGGAAAACGCCAGCACCCACTCTACATGCTGGACAGGAATGATACCGCCAGTCATACAGTGCAAATAAAAAAAAAAAAGAAGCCTTAATCAGGTCTGTGCATTGATAAAGAGAAAATCCACAGGTTTGGTTCCTGCAGGGATTTGAACCTAGGACCCTTGTGCTGTGAGGTAAAAACTTTACCTCTGAGCTACTCACAGCTTTATACATAAATAGACCTTGCTTTGACTAGAGAGAGGAAAGTCCTGGTGATGTCATTCTGCTGGGTCACATGATACTCAATTCAAACAGATCACACACGCCCCCTTCTGAGCACACAGAGCTGAAGAGCTGGATGCAGGAGGTATGAGATGAGATCGTGGCAAAACCCCTTTAAGGAAAAACTCACTGTGATATGTAGCATCTCAAATGCAGTAAGTGTTTTTGCCCCTTTTACCCCATATAGTAGACATATGGGATACTGATAGTGTGAGATCGGCATAATGTTCAAGTGCATGAGGCCTTAAATATACGGTAAATAGGTAATATTTTCATGTAGTTGTAGGGTGGGGCCTAGGCTCCCCAATCCAACACTAGTTGGGTGACAGTACAGCCAGTGATAGCACAGGGGCTGCTCTTAACCCCTATCACTATCCCATATGTCTACTATATAGAGCAGGCATCCTCAAACTGCGGCCCTCCAGCTGTTGGGAAACTACAACTCCCATGATGCATTTATATAATCTATAACAGTGGGAATGATGGGAGTTGTAGTTTCCCAACAGCTGCAGGGCCGCAGTTTGAGGATGCCTGATATAGAGTAAAAGGGGCAACAACATTTGAATGGAGAAACACCAATATCTCTTAATAAATAAATACATTTAAAAAAATCTGATTTATCACTATATGTAATTTCTAATGGTTTGGATGGAAATGTGCTGTGTGTGTCTAGCAGATATTGATGGTTAACCTGAGTATTTTGTCAGTTTTTTTGTCCAAAGCAGCTGGGTTTCCGACAAGTTTTTTGGGTGGTTTTTGTTTTCCTGTTGAGGTTTTTGGTCTGGTTTTTTTTGGGACATTTTTTGGACAGTTTTTTAATGTAAGCAAAATTCACATACGTTGTATAAACACCTGGGCAGTTTTTCAGCAGAACTGTCCAAAACTCGCTAAAAAAACATCCGGCAGTTTACATAGACTTTAATAGTAAATTTCCTTTGGACTCCGTCAAATTTGACAACATGTTCCTAAAACCGCCGGCGCCCAAAAACGAGTAGAAAAAAACCCAACCTGTGTAGACTACAGAGTTTTTTTGTGTCTACATCATCGGTTTTTCGGCGGTTTAAAAATTACAAACTGCCAAAAATCCGATGGGAAACCTTGCTGTGTGGGAATGCCTTAGGTGGGAAAATAAAAAGTGATGGTTTTCTGCGATCCAGCTCTATAGTGGGTTTTCTTGCATATGGCGGTATTATTTTCCCTTCAATTATCGCTTCTTTCAGCAACCACACTAGAACACAGAATCACCGATAACTCAATAAAAAATAATTAACTTTTTAAAACTGATGCCAAAATCTGATTTTTTTTTTATGAAAGTCATTATAAGTTTCCGGATGGAAATGTGCTGTATGTGCCTTGCAGATATTTATAGGTTTTAATCAATAACCATGGGTGTAACTATTACTTTAACAGCTGCTATAGGGCCCAGAGGTTATGGGTCCCACTCAGGTGAAAAAACATTAAACCATTTTGCAGGGAACAATAAGTTGGTGAATTTCTGCTGTCTAGCTCTATTATGTAGGTTCTCTGCCATATGGCGGTATTATTTATACCTTTTAATTATTGCTACTTTCTGCAACCACACTAGAACAGAGAATCATCGATAGCTTGTTTAAAAAAAAATTTGGGAAAGTTAAAAAAAGCTCTTTAACCTCGATTTGTATTACTGATGTCCTTTTTTTTAAAAGTCTGCATGGAATTGTGCTGTATGTGCCTTGCAGATATTTAGGGGTTTTTAGCAATAACAAAAATGGGGGGAATCGATTCTAACGAAGTGGGAAACGTTTAGAAATTTCAGGAAAAAATTTGGTTTGGAACGAAGCGAAATTTGGGGTACTTAGGGGTGAAGAAGTGTGCTTTTGAGTTGATTAAAATGGCTGAGAAGCACATGGCGTTACAGTTGGGGCAAAATGCAATCTGGGAGGGAAGAAGTGGGCATGCGCTGCATGACTATGTGCAGAGATGAAGCAATCAGTGGACCGCGGGTATTCTGTGACGTCACCGCAATATATAAGGATTGCCGAGCGCGCGCTGGAGCTCACACTTATGTGTACTGAAGGAAGGCTGATGCTGCGGGTTGATTGCGCTTTCTGAAGAACTGATTTTTACACAGCGATTTTTGGGGGGTTTGTCAGCTTTGTCTCTGAGACTGTTCTCTGACAGTTCATTTCTGATTTTTTGGGGTAATTGATTCTGAAAATCCAGATGTGCGTCCACTGCAGCTGCATATACAATTCATTCCAAAGTGGGAATCTAAGCAGTTCTGTTGTATCATTTAAAGAAAACAGCGTTTTTACAAATACAATAATACATTAATTTTTTGGCTGCCTCATCTTCTATTGCGCAATTTATCCAGGGGTAAATTAAGCGTTGTTGTTTTCTGGTGGTGTGTGTCAAAAATTAAACCGTCTTTTTCAACGCCAATATATATTTTTTTTTGGTAGCCTAGTAACTTAACAAGACCAAAGGGTTAAAACTTACAATTTTATACTTTGTTGTGTGGCGTTAGAAAATACGCCATTGTAACACGCTACAAAGCTAATAGTTTGTGGGTGGCTCAATTCTATGCGCATTTTACATCCAGGGGTTAATTAAGCGTTGTTTTGCTGGTGTGCTTGACAAAAATAAACGTCTTTTTCAACGCCAAATTATATATAGTTTTTTGGTAGCCTAATTCACTAGCAATGGCTTAATTACAAATTTATCTCTTGTATGTGTAGGTTAGAAAATACACCATGGCACTCGTACAATGCTATAGTTTGTGGTGGCTCAATTCTATTGCGCAATTTACATCAGGGGTTAATTAAGGCGTTTGTTTTGTGGTGTGCTGACAAAAATAAACGTCTTTTTCAACGCCTAATATAAGATTTTTTTTTTTGGTAGCCTAATTTCACAAGAAAGGTTAATTATATTTTATATCTTGGGGTTTTTGGTTTGTGGCGTAGAAAAATACGCCATGTAACACGTCTACAAGTTACTAGTTGTGGTGGCTCAAATTTTATTGCCGCCAATTTACATACAGGGGTTACAATTAAGCGTTGTTTTGCTGGATGTGCTGACAAAATAAAAACGTCTATATTTCAACGCCCCAAAATATATTATAATTTTTTTTGGTAGCTCTAATTCACAAAGCAAAGGTTAATTACAATTTTATCTCTTGTTGTGGGCGTTGAAAATACACCATTGTAACACGCTACGAAAGCTATCAGTTTGTGGTGGACTCATTTCTATTGCGCAATTTACATCCAGGGGTTTAATTAAGCGTTGTTTTGCTGCTGTGTGCTGACAAAAATAAGACCGTTCTTTTTCAACACCATGAAATATTATACAATTTTTCTGGTAGCAATAATTCACAAGCGGAAAGGTTAATTAAAGCGGGTGATGTTTTGTGTTTTTCATTTTAGTTTAAATCACACAGTGCTTGTAAAGACAATACAGTAAATTTTCCTGGCCATTTGTGGAGCTGCCCAATTTATATCCAAGGGTTTACCCAAGATTGTATGGGTTCATTTGGAGTCAAAAAAACAGGGTGTTTATTTCATCATATTACAGATAGATTCATCAAACAGTAGTCTGTACATGTTTAGAACAATCAGCTATGTCAGAACAGAGAGGTGGCTAGGCTCTGCAACTTGCGTAGTGGCGTGGCGACAAAACATTTCTGAAAAAGCGGGCCCAGGTCGCAGCAACAGCAAGGGGACGTAGCAGCAGGGGTCACTCGGTGAGCCACAATTGACGCTGTCATATAGCGGACGTGTTGTTGTTCAGACACATCCCAAGGGTTGCTTGAATTGGTTGGAACGAGGTATCTTTCTCCAGACTGACATCTGACAACCCCGAGCCCAAAGTGTCGGTGGGAACCTCGACACACATTAGTGCATGGCCCGGGGGAGCGGAGTCAGCGGCCCTCACTGTCCTCAGCCCGCTCTGTCCCATGTCCAGTTCCCTCAGCCAGGGTTCTACTATGGTGGTCTGGGATCAGGCCACTATATAGCGAGGATGACAATTGAGGGAGGGCAGTCAGCAGCTACTTGGCAGCGAAAAGAAAGAAATGGGGGACAATATCCAGCTTCTTGCAGTAGGCTGAGTCAAAGTATGATGTTGGAGAGTGGCATGGGAAGGTCATGTGTGAGAGGTCAGCATCGGCTACCCCAAGACGGTGATGAGGGACAGTAGTGACGATGAAACACAAATAGATGATGATTGTTGCCGAACGCACTTGGGAGCGGACTGAAGCATGGGGCTTACATAATCGTCAGGAGAAGATGGGCGTCGCTTGCGCGTAGGCAACGGCGCAGCAGCAAGGGGTTGTGTGGCCGTGAGTTCAGCTGGGTAGCAAGCAGTGTGGAGGTCGGGAAGCCAAGCGGCCACGGAGGTAGGAAAAACCCGCTTCTGCAGGTCCAAGACAGTAGCGGGCACAGGGGTTCAGCGAGGCAAGCGGCCGGCAGAGTAAGTAGTCACTCAGTGAGGGAGCGTTGGGGTTAAAATCATCTACTCGGCGGTGTGGAAGTTTCGGTGCGAAGACACCGGAGGGAGCGAATATGGTATATGTAGAATCTGTGGGCAGAAAGTGAAGCGTTGCATAGTGGCCTGGGAGCTAACGTTGGGCACAACGCCCTGCGTCAACACATGCAGATGCCACCATCCGGTGGCTGGGGGTAAGAAAAGCGTGGAACAGATGTAGGTGGTCAATCACTGTCGGGACAGCAGCGAGCAGCGGGCCAGTGGCCGTCATTGCCATTTCAGCTGTCAAGGCTCCAACACTCTGCAGAGGGCAGATGTTTCTCTTTGACATCCCTTCCGGTCCAGATGTCCTGCTCCTCGCATACTCATGGCGGCCAGGCCGTCGTTCGGAGGGCGATTGTAAAGGACAACAGTATGGTCCAACATTTTCCTTAGGTGCAGCAGCTGACCTTGGATTCTGTCCAAGTTGTTTGGTATGCAGTCCCTCCTTTCCAAATAGGTGGACTCTGCACATTCAGAGAACTAATGCTTTGTCCGAGCCGAGAAGGAGAGTTCCAGCCGTAATTTCTTTTCCAAAAAGGCAGTTAAGTACCAGCACTTCATGAATATGTAGAACAGATAGTGGGTCAGTCCTTGAGTTTATGGTTTGTTCCATTGGTATACACGGCAGCGGCGGAGTCTGGACAGCTTGTTAATACGGTCAGGGACAGTACATGTCCTTTCGCCCACGGGTGTAATGTGCTTCATTGCCAGGCTACAAAGCAACCTTGGAAGGAGAACGCCGCTTTCTCCTCACACGTTGTTCAAAATGCTGCTCTCGGCGCCAATGTCCGCCTCCTCTTACTCCACCACCCCACCATCTCAGACTCACAAGTTACTGCTCATCATACCAATGTGTAGGGAACAGCGGTGTCAAGCGCAGTTCTACACCTAGTTGCTCGGCGAACGAAGTTCTACCACAGGGAGGAAAACTGCTCGCGTCATGCAGCAGAAATCGATGTGATGGCTTTCTCGCGCCAAATGCAAAGATCGGAACCATGGTGTAAGGACATGGGAGAACATGGGTCCGCGCTTGCACCGAAGGGAGGGTGGGGTTCATGCGCATGCTGGCGCACGTGTTCAATATTGGTTGTAAAAAGGTTCCTGAAGTCTTCACCGATCTTCAGAACATTCTGCAAAAGGCAAGGAAACTTGCATACCTTTATCATTCGTACAAAGCCAGGAACACCCTCCTCCGAGTTGCAGGCGGCAGCAGAAGGCCTCCCCCAACACGCTTGTATATGCGATGTTTCCTCCAGCTGGAATTCCAGCCTGCACATGTTGGAAGACTGTATATGAACAGAGAAAGGCATAATTATAACGTTTGTTTGCATGATCCAGGCAGACAAGAAGTACTCCCCTGTTGTTAACCTTTGCATGTCAGCCAGTGGCAGCTTTCATGCGTGACAACCTGCCGTTTGTTGGGCCATTCGAGGAGGGCCTCGTTATTTGTCAGTCGCCAGGAATACGGGATGGAATAACGTCATTCAACTGCTTCATGTCTGGAACAGATACTGAAAAATCTGTCTGGGCAGGGGACTGGAGATGTGGCGATAATTCGTGGCCACATGAGGTCCGGTTTTTTGGGGGGGACTGAAAATGGAGGGAGGACGGGGAGGAGGACATTGGAGCAGAGTGCATTGTCTGGTGAAATGAGAGAGGATTTTTCTACCCAGGTGACAATCGAGAGGAGGAGCAGGAGCAAGTTGAGGAGGTGGATGGAGATGAGGAAGACGAGGCAGATGTCACCCCCATGCACTGGGCAGTATACAGTGGAAATGGAGGCAGGGAGCACCTCGGACTCACTTGTGCAGATGGACCGCAGCATGCTTATTCGCTGGCTTGTGACAGACGAATGTCAGCATCCAGCAGAGGGCATGACTTTGCTCTCCACCCGTATTGGGACCTCGATAACGGTCCAAAATGGGAGCCTTTTTCCCAGCTTATTGAGAGCGAGGACAAACTCAAAATACTATAGGGAAAATCACTCCGTAATCAGTTGGCCGCTGCCTATGTGCGGCTCGTCCGTCCTCTGACAGGTATGATCCGGGGTGAGGTTCCTTCAGCGTCTCCACGTTTACTACTGCCCTGCGGCTTGCTGCGGGAAGGTGGGGGGGTAGGAGCGCAGGTACCCAGCTCCATCTAGCAGTAACACCTAAGTTGGAGTCACTAATGAGGCAGCTTCCTTCCACCCCGCTAGTGAGGAGGGTAGTTCCCAGCCAGCAGCTGGAACTGGAGCAGTCCGTGAACCAAACCGGTTGTGGCCTATGGACAGCACTCTGCTCCACCTGTGCAGTTAGAGAGATCCGCTGGACTACTGGGCAGGCAAACTGGTTGTGTGGCCGCAACTTGGCCGAAGTTTTGAGTGGAGAAAGCTGTTCCTGCCGTCCAGGTATGTGTGGCATCAGATGGCGGGTGTTCAGTGCGGCGGGGGCCATAGTTACCAAGGAGAAACCATTGTCCACGGGGAAATGTGGAAGGACTGACCTTTGTCAAGATGAATCAGGCGGGGATCGGGCCAGGATTTTCACACACCAATGCCTTAGGCGTTTCAGGTCTGGGTTCAAAATACCTTGCTCAGCCACTATTCTGATTGCGCACCTCCACTGATGCCACACATATTTACTTGCTGACGTTTCTCAATACGTGCCTACCACATCTTTAACCAGGGACTTGGTATGCCTACACATCAAACTCTGTCATTGTGCCACATCTATGTTTGCTGCTGATGCTGCTTGACTGTTGCCGTGACATCCCACACTGTGTCTTTGTGCCACTGTCTGACCTCATGACTGTGCTGTGGCTGCTGACTGATGTCCTCACACTGTGTCATTGTGCCACTGCCTGACCTCATGTGTGACGCGTGACCTACGATCTCAGTCATTGTGCCACTATCGTGGCTTTCCTCCTGTTTTGCCACCTACAGAATGTTCATTGTGCCACTGCCTGACCTCATATGCGCTGCCGCCATAACCTCGCTCTCAGTCATAGTGACCACTCGGGTGGCTTCCTCGTGTTTTGCCACCTCAGAAAGTCATTGTGCCACTGCCTGACATCATGAATGTGCCACCGTGCCTCCTCACTGTGTTCATTGTGCACTCTGCGGCCAGGTTACTGTTTTGCCAATTCCAGAATGTCTTGTGCCATTGTCTGACCTCATGCTGCTGTGGCTGCCGTAGGTCACTCCTCACTATGTCACTAATGTTGCCACGGAGCTTCTGCTTGTTTTTTTTCAAGCTTTAGATTGGCATGACTTTATCAGGGCTAATTCCCGCTTGAGCTTTTTTGCGTCAGTTTTGATCTAAGTGCCCAAGGGATTTTATAGTGTAGCGATTTAAGAGCTGCGGCAGTCATCTGGTGTCATACTCAACACACACATATATGAAGACCAAACCAAGCTCACTCTGCATATTTAAGCATGGCACAACGTTTACTTCAGCACCCCTGCAGGCTCTGGGCGCCTGGAAATAGTGCTTTTTAACAGCGATTCGTGCGAGTAATTCGGAACGAAAAGAAAATTGTGTCGGAAAAAAAAATTCGGCGCAGTGACCGAATCGGAATTTTTGATGAAATTCGCCCATCTCTAGCAATAACCATGCGGGTAACTTTAGCTGAAGCAGCTACTTTTGGGCCCAGAGGTTGAGGGGCCCACTCAGGTGAAGAAAACATTATACCATTTTGTAGGGAATAAGAAGCTGATGGCTTTCTGCTCTCCACCACTACTATGTAGATTGTCTGCTATATGGCGGTATTATTTATACCTTTATTTATTGGGTCCTCTGCTGGTTCAATGTCCTGTCATTAGTTTGGGGAGAGGAGGGGGGTTCTCCTTTTGCTATGGGGGCCCTATAAATTCTTGTGTTTTTCAGAGCAGGGCTGCCAGCATACAGCCAGGCCGTGCTGCACTTGTCACCCAGAACAAAGAGATGTGCGTGAAGACGTCTGTCTCTGCAGTTACCGCTGAGAATCCCATTCATCCAGGGGCAGAGCAGTCGTATGAATAGCCTGCAGGATGAGGCCTCTGGAACTTATTAGATTAGCTCCACCATTGTACTGCTGTTTACCAGTGATATCATGTGCCTTTACCAAAGCAAACCTGACAATTAATGATCTGATTAGCCAGTTAGCAACCGGTGTGGTCCCATTTATCTCTGGAATCATTATTTCAGGGGAATTCCGCTGGATAGAAAAAAGTCCAATACAAATTTTTTTTGTCAAAGTTTTTTTGCAAAAATACTTTTGTTAGATAGCATTTTCCCCTTAAAAGGGTTGTCCACTTCCTCAAAAAATATAACAGCCAGCTCCTGGTGCCCCTATAAATAAAAAAAAAAACCTTATACTTCCCTTCTACCAGTCCCCAATTCCAGTGCCCCCTCTCCCTGGTCTTCTCTTCTTATTCTTGTACCCCCCAACAGGGACGCCACTGCTGCAGTTACTGATTGGCTGAAGCATTAACACTGCCGCTCAAAGCTGTTCACTTGTGAAAGGTGATTTAACTTAAAGGGGTTGTCTCACTACATTGATTCATCTGACTTCAGTCCTGTTCTTTCTTGGTTTCACTTTGTTTTAGGGACGCTTCTTAACTGGCTTTCAACCTTGGTGGCAGTAGAATCCTGGTCTGTGCCTATAGGACCAGCGCTGGGAGACTATCAGGATAGATGTCAAAACAGGTCTGTAGCTATAGCCGACCTGAGTATGCTGATGCAGCCCATAAGAGGGGATATTTAGGGATAGGTAGGAACTGTTAATTGGTCACATATGGCTCGACAAAGTGGACTGGTTTCTTGCAAGGTCTTTATAACATAAAAAGATAATCCTTGTAGTGTATGACATCCCTTTAACACCTTAAAGGGGTGGTTTACTGCAAGACTTACATTTTTATGTTAAAGATCTTGCAACACACAGGTCACTTGACAATTATTGTGTCCATTAACTGTGCTCTACTATTACTGTTTTCCCTCTTGTATGGCTGCCATCAGCTCCTCAGGTCACTATAACCCACAGACCTGTTCCATCTCTCCTGATAGGCTTCCAGCGCTGGTCGCTATAGCTACAGACCTGCTATCCTAAGCAGCTCATCACTGCAGACCAATAGTAGTAATTACAATACCAATTCAAAAACTGGTCTAAACATGAGTATAAGAACCTTACCATAAATCCAAACCATTGTACCCATTATGAAAGTACGCACTCAGCGGACCCTCTCAATCAATCTATCATCCAACATTTTTAGACTTGTTATTCAAAATATTACATTATAATTCAATAAATTCAAGATTTCACAACTGAAACAACCTTAAAACCTAATTTAATAACACAAAATACCCCCAATACAAAATATTGGTGACACATTCCTCACCCAAGTTAACAGAAACAGTAAAATTGGAAAAAAGATGACTATAATAAAATATACACAATAAAACAGATCAAGTGATCAAAATATGCGATAATTGCACCAAACTACATAATCAATGTATGATAAAACATACAAAAAACCTACCATTATTTCATCTCGTTTCAGTCTGTTTTCTTTGTTTCTCTTTGAAGATTTCAGGGGCGTGTTTATGTTTACTGGCTTTACATAAGACTTGCAGTAGAAGCCAGGTCTGTTGCTTTGGCAACCAGTGCTGGCAGCCCATCTGGAGAGATTCAAAAAGGTTTGTAGCTATTGCATGACCTTGATGAAGCTGATGCACATACATGGAGGGGATATTTAGGAATAGGTAGTGACACTGTGAATGAGCAGATATTGCAAAGTGGACTTGTTTTTGCAAGATCTGGTAACATAATCAGCAAGTATCTTGTAGTGAGACAACCCCTTTAAGAAAAAAACAACAGTCCTTTCCGTCGTAACTGGGAAACTGCCTGTACTCGGAAACCGCAAAAAAGTTCTAAGTGGGTCAAAATATTAAAAAAAACGTACTTGAGCTATGTTTGCAGGTTTTTTGTTTTTTTACGGTGTTCACTTTCTGGTATAAATGATGTGTTATCTGTATTCTGCAGGTTTATATGATTCCGGCAATACCAAATATATAGGGTTTGCATTATGTTATAGTATTGTAAAAAAAAATCTAAACATTTTCTATTTTGGAAATTTGCGTCACTGAGCCATTTTCTGCATCCAATAACTTTTTTGCACTTCCACCCATAGACCTGAGTGAGGTTGCATTTTTTTGCGGCATGAAGTTTACTTTTTATTGGTACCACTTTGGGATAGATGCGACTTTTGTGATCACTTTTTTCAATTTTTAGGATGGAAAAATGATCTAAAAACTAAATTTTGGACTTGGGAAGTTTTTTTAACTTCGTGGTGTCAGCATATGGGGTTAATATTGTATATTTTAATTGATTGGACTTTTTGAAGTCAGGCTGATACAAAATATGTGTAACTTTTATTATTTATTTATTTTTATTTGTAAAATGGCAAAAGTGTGATTGAAAAGAGTGATTTGAACTTTTTTTATTTTTTTTTTTACACTTTTAAACTTTTTTTTTCACTTGCACTTTGAGTCCCCCTAAGGTACTTGACCACATGAGGGTGCGATAATGTGTATACCCTTTTGTATTGTATAAACCATACTAATGGGTGTAGAAAGATGGCAGTTTTACTACTTCCTGTCTGAGGCAGGAAGTAGTAAAACTAGAGACATGACGGCGATAAAAGTCTTCAGAAGGTTTCCAGCCGCCTTGTAGACCAATCGGTGCCCTGTGATCTCGTTGCATAGTTTCTCATTCCTTTAGACGCCGCAACGTCTAAGGGGTTAAACAGCACGGAAGAACGGAGCCAGCTCCATTCCATGCTGTTACTGGCGGGTGTCAGCTGCAATTAGCAGCCGGCACTCGCCACCTGTTGATCCAGCTACATAACCATTTAACGACACTGAGACGTAAGTTTACATTCATGGTCCTTAATGGGTTAAAGGCGTCTCTGTACAAAAGTATAAGAATAAACACAGAAGACTGAATAGACACGGTGCAGGAACTAGTCGTTGGACCTTATTTGTTGTGACTAAAAAAAAAAACAAAAAAACTGTCTAACAGTAAGACTGTCTTTGTTGTCCATAGCAACCAATCAGAGCCCATAGCAACCAATCAGAGCCCATAGCAATCAATCAGAGCCCATAGCAACCAGTCAGAGCTCATAGAAATCAGAGACAACAGCAACCAAACAGAGATCATAGCAGGAAATCAGAGCCCATAGCTACCAGAGCCCATAGCAACCAATCAGTTTTTCAAGCGCAGTATAAGAAGGTGCACTCTGGTTGCTATGGGCTCCGATTGGTTGTTATAGGCTCCGATTGGTTGCTGTGGGCTCTGATTGGTTGTCTATGGGCTCTGGTTGCTATGAGCTCTGATTGGTTGCCATGGGCTCTGATTGGTCACTATGAGCTCTGATTGTTCGCTATGGGCTCTGATTGTTCGCTATTGTCTAATTGGCGCTATGGGTCTGTTGGTTGT
>JAODAL010034751.1:0-43835 GCA_025379985.1 Phyllomedusa bahiana | reverse complement strand
TGGGCCCAGCGCTGGTCGTATAGCTAGATTCTGTTAATCTCTCCTGATAGGCTGCCAGCGCTGGTCGCTATAGCCACAGACCTGTTTGGTCTCTCCTGATAGGCTGCCAGCTCTGGTCGCTATAGCTACAGCCCTGTATGATTTCTCCTGATAGGCTGGCAGCGCTGGTCGCTATAGCTACAGACCTGTTCAGTCTCTCCTGATAGGCTGCCAGCGCTGGTTGCTATAGTTTACAACCTGGTGTCCTCAGCAGCTCGTCACTGCAGGACAGTACTAGCCATTAAATTCAAAAATGAAACGGAGAAAACAGGACTGAGGTAAGATGAATCGATGTAGTGAGACAACCCCTTTAATGATGACATTTAAACAGTTTAAAGCAGGATTTGCCATAGTTTCAGCTCATGCCACCTAATTGGGGTGAAGCAGTCTGATCTGCTGCTACCAATTATACAGAGCTGTACCTGGTAAATAATGAAGGGGGCGATGTACTCACCCCTGATTGGTGGGGGAAAGTTGGGTGCCTCATCCACAGACGCCCATCCCAGCAAAACGAGGGTTGTCCAGCTCAATTACAAATAGGGCCATCTTCTCCATTTGGCACACTAGGCAGTTGCCCGGGGGCCCCACAAGTATAGGGGCCCCAAGTGGTGTATATATGTCACAGGAATACAAGAAACGTTCCCTGGATCTCTTGGTTGGGTTTGCTTATTTTGCGGTTTGTGTGTTTTTAGAATGTGCAGAGTTAAAAAACCAGGTGAAGAAGGAGCCAAAGGCTCCCTGCCCTACCAGATAGTCTTGTAGGCTGCAGGCTGCCATTGTCCAGAAACAAGTGGGAATAAGTGGCATGATAATATGGGTGTGCTTGAGGGGGGCTCGAGGCATGGCCAAGTGTGATGTCATGTATTTGGCAGAGCCCCCTCCAGTGCTCTGCCCAGGGGCCATAATGCTGAAAAGACAGCTCTGATTACAAATTAAATAAGCAGCTACTGGTGAGAAATAAAAGAGAAAAGACCCAATCCTTTCCTTCTCTCTCTGCTCCGTTTCAGCGCTGACTCTCCCGCTCTTCTGTCTTCTTCCGGTCCTTAGCCATATGGGACTGCACCGGAGCAGCACACGTCTCTATTTACATCACCATTTAGAAGTGAAAAGCAGCAGCGCAGCCAATCAGCCATTACAACGGTGGCGTCACGTTCAGAAGAGAAGTAGGGAACCAGGGAGAGAAAAGCGGTGTGAGCTTTGGCAGGATGCTGGCAGGAGGAGATGGCAGTATGGGCTACATGGGCCACACACCGCAGTATGGCGGAGCTTACAGAAAACTCCTTTGCATTGTAAGCCAATTACACCTTCTCAGGAGCTGAAACCAGACGATAAACCGAAAGGCTGTGACTCTGCAGCCGAGTGATAGGGGAGGAATTTGCTGTGAGAGGCCGGGGTCAGCCAAGAAACAGACCTTTTTACCTCAGCTGGAAGGTCAATCACCACAAAAGTTAAAATTTGGGGGTCAGAAAAAACCCTCTGCCCTTATCGATTTCATGAAGAAACCCAGGCAAAGTAACCATGTTCTGTGCAATGAGCGGCGCAAAGTCTACGCGCCCTTCTTTTTTTGCCAAGGGTCCGGTCACTGGGCCCCTCCGACCTGGCATGTTACAGGAATGGCTTATGCTACAGACGAGGAAGATCTGTAAATGTAGTCTAGCAGCAGGATGGTCACCTCCAGGGCCATCTTTTCTATTGGGCACCCTAGACAGTTGCCCGGATGCCCCAGAAGTATTGGGGCCTCAGGTGGTCTATGTATGTCCCAATAAACATACCCTGGATCCCTTGGTTGGCTTTGCTTATTTAACTGTTTATTTGTTGTTAGGATGTGCAAACAGTTAAAAAAAAAAAAAAAAGTTAATAAGGGAGCCAAAGGCTCCCTGCCCTGCCAATTAGTCTCGTAGCCGGTATCCAGACATAAGTGGCGTGATAATATGGGTGTGCTTGGGGTAGCTCGAGGCATGGCCTAGTGTGATGTTATGTATTTGGGCAGGGCCCACTGCAGTGCTCTACTCAGGGGCCCATAATGCTGAAAATATGATCTGGTCACCTCCATATTTCCATTGTAAAGGTTCACCAATGCTTGAATGAAGCTGTACCAGAAGGTTGTATTGGCCGCAGAGGAAACAAGCCCTCACCAATGCAGCACTGCCTCCACTTCCATCAGATCTAACCCCCTGTGATTTCCTTCTGTGGGGCTACATCAAGAACTCCGTGTACCCCACATAGAGACTTTCTGCAACACAAGTTATGGACAGTTGCAGTACAAAGGAATACACTGCATGTAATCCTGCAACTCTCCCATCCAATAGCGCTGCAATAAAAATCTCAGTGTAGCCCGGAGCTAAACATGGCAAAGTCATAGGATGCCAGTTTTGCCATGTCTGTTTTTGGAAAAAAATTTCAAGTGTAATTCCGCTTATTGCAAAGTAAAAGCATCCAAAAGTAACAACAGCTCAGCCTCAAAAACTCACAGAAGGAGGCCACCGAATGCTGAGGCACCAGCAGCCACCCACAAGATCACCCTGCACGATGCCAAGCAGACGCTGTATGAAGCGCGTCGTCTCTGGAGCAGTGGTAATCTTACTGAGAGATTTCAGTTTGGAGGATGCATGTTGAGCGCTAGTGGCCATTGTAAAGTCTGGTGGTGGAGAGAGAAGGGCATAGAGCGGTGTTTAGACTAATGTCGTCTCCATTTTTTTTACATCAATGTATTTGGTAATACTCTTTACTTACCTTCGCCTACATGTGTAAAGCTAATCAATGTGGTGTGAATACCCATTTAAACCCAGAGACCATTGGGATGAATTGGAACATTGATTGTGATACATTCCTTTTAGCCCAACATCAGCACATGACCTGATAAATCCTTTTTTGGATACATGAGCCGAAATTCCCAAAGACTTCAACACAAAGACCTTCTCAGATACATGGAGGCTGTTGTAAGTGCAGAAGATAACCCAAATCTAGATGAACAGTCATGGAATTTCATATAAATAGGAACAGTCAGGTGACCATATCCTGTGTTTGTGAGAGGGGTGGTCTAATGGAATCCAGGTACGGAAACAATGATTGAGGGACTCCATTTTTTTTTTTTGTCTAGGGGTCTGTAGCAGTCAAAAATATTCATTTACATCTCTGAGAGGAGCTCCAAAATGAGGACATGATGATCTAGAACACAATGGGCCTTAGGTATGAAAACGGTCTAGCCATTATTATTATTGTTTATTTTAGAGCGCAAGATACACTAAATCCCAGTAGCAGGCATCTCTGGCCCATGTGCTACATTGGAAAGATATAGCAGGTGCCGGTCATTAATGAGCAAATGCTTGCGTACCGTAGCTACTGTATCAACTAATACCTCATATTTGATATTTTTCCAGTATGTTATTTTTTGCCCTAAAACACTGGGGAGCTTAGGGTACAAGTATTTTGTGCAGGACACCCTCTAAGTGCTGGGCAGCCTGCCCATTTGAATATTATGGGCGTTATTGGCTATAACCCAGCACGGTGTACCTGTATGAATGGCGTTACCCTTTGTATCGCCTTATCTATATGCAATTTCATCGGTATTGTTGCATTTGTGCAGTCTCCCTAGGTGTTATACTGTGGCTTTTTGCATGCTGGTGTGAACTGGTATCTAGAGCATTTGCTCATTAATGACCAGCACCTGCTACTGGGATTTAGTGTATCTTCCAGGCACTGAGCGGCGAGTGTAGCTTTGTAGGTTTTTAGTAATTTATATCCCATTTTTTCTATGATTTTATTTTAGAACGCCATTATTTCCAGGGCGCTGTACACTCCGGGATGGGGTGGGTTATCATACATAACACATGTCAAACAAGTACAATGTGACGATGAATGACTTACAACTGGTACAGAAGGAGAGCGGTCCCTGCCCGCGAAGGCTTACAATCTACAGGGTAGGTGGGAAGAGACAGAAAGTGAGGGGCAGACATGTTTGTGGAGCGGTGCACTGGTGGTGGGGTTATTGTAGGTTATAGGCTATCCTGAAGAGATGGGTTTTCAGGTTGGTTTTGGAACTGGGGGAGGGGAGGGCTGATGTGTTGGGCAGTGAGTTCCAGAGTATGAGGAAGCACGGAAAGTCTTGGAGACGGTTATGAGAGGAGTTGACACGGGGTGAGCAGAGAAGAAGGTCCTGTGAGGAGCAGAGATTGCAAGAGGGGAGATATCTGGGATTAAGGCAGAGATGTATGGAGGGGAGAGGTTATGGAGAGCCTTGTAGGTCATGGTTAGTAACGTGAACTGGATTCGCTGGGCAATGTGTAGCCAGTGCAGGGATTGGCAAAGGGGAGAGGTAGAGGAGTAGCGAGGTGGATCAGATGGGCAGCAGACATGAGGCTAGTTTGAAGGGGAGCAAGAGTGCTAGACGGGAGGCCACAGAGAAGAATGTTGCAGCAGTCTAGGTGAGACATAAGACTGTCCTTGTTGCCCATAGTAACCAGAGCTCAGCTTTCATTTCATATAGTGCTCTGGAAAAGTAAAAAGCTGAGCTCGGATTGGTTGCTATGAGCTCGGATTGGTTGCTATGGGTAACAGACAGTCTTACGGCCAGATAGTTTTCATACATAAGGCCCAATGGGGGAAGATTTATCAAAAATCGTGAACAAGAGAAAGTGAAGTGGTTGTTATTGGCAAACAGATCCAAACTCTCATTTTTAGGTTCTTTGCTCTACTTTCCCCTCGATCTGGTTTCTAGGACTCTTCCCAGGGAATATTACAAAGATTTTTTTTCAATTTTGGAACAAGAGACTTCACACTCTTAATTTAAATAATTTAATGATTATACAAAATGACAGAACACCATGCAGTACAGTAAAACCGAAACCTTCATGAAAACTTTAAGAGTTTTGCTTATAACCACTCTAAGTGGCGCTAATAACTTCATACCACACACCAGGATCCGACGGTCTAATATACAGTATTCTCTATGGTCAAACGTAGCGGAAATGCTGCAGATTCTCTGTCCGGAATTGTAAATGGAAAATCCTCAACAGAATACAGCTTCAGCCGTGTGAATGAGATCTGACCAAACGTCATCCACGTGTCATGAAAATTTTAAGGGCGACATGTATGAATTCGAATGCGTACTTTTTTTTTTACTTTGGGCCCCCCGACACTCCAGAGTTCTAAATAGATATAGAAGAGTGTAAATAAAGTCAGTAAAGAAGATTTTTGGCATTACATAGAGCTTAATGCGCCAAAACTTTGTAATGCAAAGAGTGTAATGCGCCAAACTTGGCGCAACTAAGCTCTATGCAATGGGGCCAAAAATCTGTCGTATTCTACACTCTCAAATCTCATAATCCGAGCATTGAAACATTAAAAAGGGCGACATTATGAATTCAAATGCGTACTTTTTTTTTACTTGTCGACGACACCACAGTTCTAAATAGATATAGAAGAGTGTAGAATACAACAGATTTTTGGCGCATTACATAGAGCTTAATGCGCCAAGTTTGGTGCATTACACTCTATGCCCATACAAAGTTTGGCGCATTAAGCTATGTAATGCGCCAAAAATCTGTGTGTCGGCGCCAAGTTAAAAAAAAAGTACGCATTCGAATTCATACATGTCACCCTAAGTGTGGATTTTGGAAAATGTCAATTTCTGCTGCAAAAAGAGAATATTTGTTGCGGATTTTCTCCACTGATCTTAAGTGGAAAGAGAAAATTTGCAATCAGATCTTTGTGTTGCGGATTCTGCTTCAGATGACCTATTTTATCCATACTAAACTCTCCGTGTAGGAGATGTTATCTATTCAGTAGATTAAAGTTACATTTGCTGTGAGGACTGCAAACAATGGCTCATCTGTAATCTTGTTAGAGATAATAAGTTTGCTCCTAAGCTCAGTCTGTCCATGGGGTGACTTCACTCCCTGCTCTCAGGCGTTTCGAGGCAATATTTCCCCAGTCTCCCGCGACGGCTGCAGACAATTATGCGTTACCTGGGTTGAGTGGTCAGAGACTGACAGGCGACCAAAGAAGCATTAACAGAGGAGCCCTGCATAATCCACAAAATGCGACACAATCTGATGCAGATCTGTTGTGCAGAAATTTTCTGCAGCAGGTCGACTGCATGTGAACGTACCCTATAGGCTGCATACTAAGGCTATGTTCACACGGCTTAATTACGGGACGTAATTACGCCCCGCAATTACGCCGTGTGGACGGGGGCGGGGCGGGACGGGGGGGGGGGGGCCGGCACCACGCCGGCCCATTTACTTGAATTGCCAGCGGCGCGGATACGCCGCTAGAAAATTCACATGTCAATTATCTCCCCGCCCGCGTCAGATTCCCCGGGGCGGGAAGAGGAGACGAAAACCATAGTTCTCTATAGAACTGTGAATTACCGTAATGAATGGGGGCCTTTTTCGGCCCGTAATTGGCGCACTTCGGCGCGTAATTACGGACCGAAATACGGCCCATTTTAAGCCGTGTGAACATAGCCTAAGAGTGACCAATACTGAATAAGACAATTCTATATTGGTCATACACATGTAATACATACAGACAATTTCAATTAAATCTATCACAACTTTGACAACTACCAACTTCAAAACCGAAAACCAAAGAAGGTAATCTGACCCCATGTACAGTACCCTGACACCCCGTTTCAGCATCACTACATAGAAACACATCAAACAGTATTTATCTTATCACCAGAGCATTAAAGGGGTACTCCTCTCTCACTGATCAGCTTGATAAACAATGTTACCAAACACGTTTCTGCTCAATTTAAAAGATACCGCAATTTATCTATCCTGCTTGCTTACAGATGGGTCCCTAGGTTACCATCCACCTCTCTGCTCTAGCAGCAGTGTTCTGACAAATCACTACTGTGTCTTAGCAGCAGGAGAGGGCTGGGTGGCTATAACACAGAGGTGATTGGTAACCTAGAAAAACAATTTGCAAACAAGTAGGATAGATAACCTGCTGTATCTGAAATTAAGCAAAATTAAAACAAATGTATTTAGTAAGAATGTTTATTAACATTAAAGGGGTTTTGCCACGATCTAATGTTGATGTGGGATCCACCAAAATGGGTATCACTTTTCTAAATATAAGTCATTAAAAAAATTGAAGCCTGTGAGATCTACAGCCTTCCTTACATGCCCTTAGTTTCCTGACAGTTTACATTAGACAGTACCAGGAGCTGACCTGGCCAAGTTTGCGTTGTTTGCACTTCTTATCTGATGGCAGGGAACATGAAGGAGCTTTGAGGGACTGGGAAAAAGATCCTTGTGGGCTTTTGTATAGAGAATCCACTGGTTGTAATGTAATTATCTGAGTAAACATGTAGACGCTCCCTGCTCAGCCCTCCCCTCCCTCCTGCATCAGTTTGTGAACAAATGAAAGAATGCTGCTGTCTCTGAGCTGATCTTCTCCCCTGTGGATTAGCCAATGTTTACTCAACTACAGAGACTGAATATCAGGAGCGTGCATGGTTGGTGGAGTGATGACATCACAGAGGGTTTAAAAAGGAAGAAAAAAAAAGGAGATGGCCCCTCTAATGAAGTACGCGGGTAAGTAAAAAGCAATAAATTTTTTGGGTTCACCTGATGGCGTTGTGCAGTACATAGAGGCACAACGCTCAAAAAAACAGGTTGGCTGTAATAAGCCCCAAAGACAGCAGCCGCTAAGTCCTGGACCCTCTGCTGGCGACCCGGGAAAACGTAGTATAAAAAGCAGAAAAAAAAAAAATACAGGCCCGGGGGCCCTCGTCTACTAAAATAAATCCCGTGCGGGGCAACGGGAAAAAATTTAATTTTATTCCATTAAAATTACAGTTACAAACCCTTTCGTGCGCAAGCACTTCCTCAGATTTTAAAAATCACATTAAATAAAAGAAAATGTAAAAATTTTATATACTAAAAAAAAACAGCACATGATTGGTTAATATTTTTAAAACCAATTACAATTCTTTTTAAAAAAGGGGTAAAAGTTTAAGGGAGAACCTATAAAAACTTTAAAAAACTGGGAACCATGTTTAAGAATAAACCCTTTTTTGGGGGGAAAAGAAGTAGGGGGAGTTTAAACCCTGCCCAAATGAAATAAACTATCGATTCTATCTTTTCAATGTAATGGTTTTAAACCCAAGGGGAAGAGGACTTTTTCAAAGAAGTGACTTGATTAAAAGGGGGGAAAATAAAACTACTCAAAAAAAAAAAAAAAAAAAAAAAAAAAAAAAAAAAAAGCTCTTCCCTTTGGTTAAAACCTATTAAAATTGAACAAATACAACCCGAAGCCATCTTCTAGGGGGGCGGTTGAATCTCCCGCTCTTCTTCCCCCACCAATGGGGTTCATTTTTAAAATCGGGGCCCATTTTAAATGAAGGGTTCCCACAACTTTTCCCTTTTCTTAAAAAAAATTTTAATTGTTGAATAATTAACCAATCAGTCTGTTTTTTAGTATATAAATTATACCTTTTCTTTTTTATTGAAGGGATTTTTTACATCTGGGGAAAAGTGCTTGCAGCACAAACCGTATCTAACTGAAAATTTAAAGGGAAAAAAATTAAACATTTTATCCATGTTGCCCCCCGCACGGGGATTTTTTTTTAGTAGACGACCCCGGCCGTTTCCTGTATTTTTTTTTTCTGCTTTTATACTGACATCACAGAGGAGGATTGTTTTTAAAAAACCCCAAAAAAAAAAACCCCCCCCCTTTTTTAAAGCCTCAAAAAGGGGATATCAGCCTGTTAGGTAAGGAACTTCTTGGCAAAACCCCTTTAACTTACATATTTAAAGGGATTTTCTCACTAGGCTTTTTACGGAGTCACAAGCAGTTTAACATTCAGGCTGTGGGTGGTTGTATAGCAGTGATTAGCATATCTAGCTTCTTTGTAAGTAGCAGAGATGTTAACATCTCCTACAATTGTCCATGTATCTATTCAGTAGATTAAAGGTACATGTGTTGTGAGGACTGAAAACAATGGCTCATCTGTAATCTTGTTAGAGATAATTAGTTTGCTCCTGAGCTCAGTCTGTCCACGGGGTGACATCACTCCCTGCTCTCTGATCTAATCAGATAACAGAATTATGGTCAGGGAACTAGGTAACTATAGAAACCTGTGTGCACTCAGATCACATAAAATATCTCTAATCTCATGACTAAAGTAAAATCTATTGATCAATGTATTTAGAAGATGTTTTCATTTAACTGTCCCTTCATGCTGAAAGCTAATCTTGGTAGTGAGAAAACCCCTTTAAAGCTAAATCAATGAATGTGGTTGGTTCTGCAGAATGTGCAAAGATTTCTGTAAACCTCATTCAGATGAATGGAACAGCGACAGGAATTTCTGCAACAAATCTGCCGTGCGTGTATATACAGTGAAGTATTTAATCCCTTGCTGTATGTGTACATTTGCCCACTGACAAAGACATGAACAGTCTATACTTTTAAGGGTAGGTTAATTTTAACACAGAGACAGAATATCCAAAATAAAATCCAGAAAATCACATTGTATAAATGATATTAATTTGCATTTTGCTGAGAGAAATAAGTATTTGATCCCTCTGGCAAACAAGACTTAATACTTGGTGGCAAAACCCTTGTTGATAAGTACAGCAGTCAGACTTTTTTGTAGTTGATGATGAGGTTTGTGCACATTTCAGGAGAGAATTTGTTCCACTCATCTTCGCAGGTCATCTCTAAATCATTTAAAATTTTGAGACTGTCGTTTTGGGAACTCGGAGCTTCAACTCCCCCATAAGTTTTCTATGGGATTAAGGTCTGGGGAAATGGCTAGGCCACTCCATGACCTTAAATGTGCTTTTTTTGAGCCACTCCTTTGTTGCCTTTTTGGCTGTATTTTTGGGTCATTGGTCTTGCTGGAAGACCCAACCATGACCCATTTTAATGTCCCTGTGGCAGAGGAAGGAGGTTGTCACTCAGGATTTTTACGGTACATGCTCCATCCATTCTCCCACTGATGCATGTAGTCCGTCCTGTGCCCTTAGCAAGAAACACCCCCCAAAACCTAATGTTTCCACCCCATGCTTGACAGTGGGGACATGTTCTTTGGGTCATAGGCACTTTTCCCTCTTCCTTCAAACACGGTGAGTTAATTCCAAAGACTCAATTTTTGTCTCATCTGACCAAGCACCTTCTCCCAATCACTCACAGAATCATCCGGGTTTGTTCATTGGCAAACTTCAGATGGCCTGCACAGTGCCTCTTGAGCAGGGAACTTTGCGGGCACTGCAGACTTTTAAACCATTACGCGTAATGTGTTACCAATGGTTTTCTTGGTGACTATGGTCCCAGCTGCCTTGAGATCATGAACAAGTTCCTCCGTGTAGTTTTAGGCTGATCTCTCACCTTCCTCATGATCATGGATACCCCACGAGGAGAGATTTTACATGGTGCCCCAGATCGATGTCGATTGACAGTCATTTGTATTTCTTTTTCATTTTCTTACTATTGCACCAACAGTTGTCTCCTTCTCACCCAGCGTCTTACTTATGGTTTTGTAGCCCATTCCAGCTTTATGCAGGTCTATGATCTTGTCCCTGACATCCTTAGAAAGCTCTTTGGTCTTGCCCATGTTGTAGAGGTTAGAGTCTGCCTGATTGAGTGTGTGGACAGGAGTCTTTTATAAAGGTGACTATTTAAGACAGTTGTCTTTAATGCAGATAACGAGTTTATCAGGAGCATCTAACTGATCTGTAGGAGCCAGAAGTCTTAATGGTTGGTAGGGGGTCAAATACTTATTTCTCTCAGCAAAATGCAAATAAATTGATATAATTCACACAATGTGATTTTTCTGGATGTTATTTTGGATATTCTATCTCGTGTTAAAATTAAACCTACCCTTAAAAGTATAGACTGTTCATGTCTTTGTCAGTGGGCAAACTCACACAATCAGCAAGGGATCAAATAATGATTTCCTTCACTGTATATATATCACAGAGTTCAGCTTCTCTCCCACTCTCACATCCTGCTCTCAAAGGATAGCACAAACCCCTGGTTGTAGCTTTAAAGGGTTTGTCTCACTACAAAGATTAGCTTTCAACTTGTAGAGAACATTAATTGAAGACTCTTTCCAAATATATTGTGTTTTTTTTTTTGCTTTGTTAAGGAGAGAAGAAAGATTTTATCGGATCTGAGTGCACACAGGTCGGCATCTCAGAGCAGGGCACGACGTCACCACAGGCTGGACTGTCGGCAGCTTGAGAACAGAGTGTGCCATCTTTAAAAAAACAAATTACTTGTTTACTTTGAGCTCTGAAGCTCTTTGGAGCATAGATAAGATATCCTGCTCTCATGTCAGTACAATTAGAAGAGCTGTGAATATGGAGCGGATATATTAAAGGGGTTGTCTCACTACAACAATTGTTTTTTATGTCCAAGATCTTGCAAAAACAAGTCACTTTGCAATGTGTCCATTAACATTGTCCTACCTATTCCTAGATATCCCCTCTTGTATAGGCTGTATCAGCTCCTCAAGTCACTATAGCCACAGACCTGTTTGATCTATCCTGATAGGCTGCCAGCACTGGTTGCTATAGCTACAGACCTGGCTTCTAAATGCAAGCCTAGTGAAGCCAGGAAACACGAACCTGAATTCAGAGTGAAACCAAGAAAACAGGACTGAGGTGAGATGAATCAATGTAGTGAGACAACCCCTTTAATCACAGCTATAGAACCGCTCACAGCCTGACCAGGAAGAGACAGGATGCATGAATGTAAAACGGCTTGTGACTCTGAAACAGCGTGGTGAGACAATCCCTTTAACAGTGACATTAAGCAATGTCAGGCGACCCGCAGCCAGTCAGCAAATGCAGTGGTAGGAGCCGAAAGACGATAGAAGACCCAGAAACAGGACCGGCAGCACCATAGCTGGAATAGAGGTCAGTACAGAGTATGGGGTATTATTTACTTCATTCCAGCTGCAACAGCATATTTTTAAACAAAAATGGGAGGTGGACAAACTCTTTAAGAAAAAAAAAAAAAGAAGCCATGTTTTCTAGTCGTGAAAATCCCTTTCAAATGTTAATACTCAGGACTCTATGCATGCTGCCCTGAGATTGAGATAACCTATGGACGGATCTGCACTATGTTAGGGGTGAGGGTGGTTCATGTGCAGGATCGAAGGAGCCCTTCTCCATTTTGGTTAAACCCCTCGTCTGAACATAATTTACATACAAAGGCTTATTAACTGCAAATACTGCATTCAGCAGAGTACAGGATATTGCCAAGTGTAAAAACTACATCTTTAACAATGCACTAAAACAGTGTATAATCAAAGCAGATACTGAACTAGCAGGGGGTGTTAGGTCCTAGACAATAACACTGAACACCAACAGTTACTCCCAAACTAATTCTGACAAATGCAGATAATTTCCTAAATTTGGTGGACCTCCTACCTGGTCTTTGACGGCTATCATATCCCCTTGCTTAATGTGGCAACCTTTAGAGGATACCCCATTCATCCCACCCTCCTCCTAAATGGACTGGAGACAAAGGGGAAGATTTATCAATACTGTCTATTACTAATACGGTTGATAAATCTGGCACAGGTTTGGACAATGAAGACTAAAGTTTACAACTTCTATTAGTTGGCTTTTTTATGCCACCAATTACTCCAAAATTTTAATACTTTTTTTGGGGGCGCAAGGAGTCACCCTCTAAGCCACACCCTTTATTGGGGGCACACCCCTTTTGCTGGGCGACAAACAGGAGTGTTTAGAAACCATCTAAAAACACACAATAAATGTGATGTAAACCATGTACACCAGCATTTGGACATAAATTAACAGACGGGCCCCAGTAAGTTTCTACTGCATTACTCTACCTGCCCCAGACCCTTCATAGTGTATAGTACACTACATCTTTAAATGGACCTCCCTCTTTATAATACACTACATCTTTAAACAGACTGTCCCTTCTTTGTAGAAGTGTCCCAATAACAAGGGTGTCCCACTGTCAGGACTTCCCTTAATCACCTGCAATCTGGTGTGGAACTGTGCAGCGCCACCACAGGAGGAATCAGGCATTACAAAATGTCCATTAGAATCAATGTAATGAGTGGACGTCCACGGTCCTCCAGAGCAAGAGACGCTCTTTGAAGCCTCTTTGAGCTCTTGCTATTATGCAAGGGACCTTCTCGAATAATGTTTAGTTGACAATCCCTTTAAGCAAGGTTTTAAATATACAGCTCTTATTCAGACAGACTCTAAGAATACTGTCAAGATCATTTCTAAGATTTGGAGAACTTTCAGGATGTGAATATACCATCCTCCAGAGATAAATTACATGCTACAGGAAGGATACGCATTCTGGGGGACTACAACTCCCAGTAATCTCTTATCAGCCAGACACAAGGAGAAGAGTCAGCAAACGTCATACAACATAATGGCTGGTGTCCGCATGGAGGTCTGCTAAGTGATCGTGGCGATTGATGCAAATGCAACGAATGGCGGGTTTATTTACATCTCCCGGCTTAAGACAGATAACAAAATGGCTGATGCCCGTGTTTGGGCTAACGGACAGTTCTTTGGACTTCTTTATCTCAGGTGGAAACGTGAAGTGAAGATCTTCTACAAAGTACTTGATCCAGTTCCTCATATAAGCTCCGTGGCTGACCAGCAGAATATGGGCGTCCAAGCTGACATCACTCTTATCTTGGTAACCAGCTTGGTTTTCATTGCTGTGATTTATAAATGGGGAGAGGTCCACGGCGGTCACACAGTTACCCCCTGCCGCCCCAAGAGCTGCTGGGTCTTTGGCACTTGTTTCATCCATTACCATCTGGCAGAGGAACTCAAAGAAGTCCTTGGCACGAGCTCGAACCTTAAGGGAAAAAAAATAAAAATCATTAAAAAAAAATTTAAAGTTTTGTTTAAGTCCTACTCCCTCCCTCTGCCTTCCAAGAGCCATGACTTTTTTTTATTTTTTCATCCACATTAATGTATGAGGGCTTGATTTTTAGTGGAACAAAACACGTTTAAATTGTACCATCGACTGTACCATTTAATACATTGGGAAACCAAAAAAAACAAACATTCTTTGTAGAGTGGAACGTGAAGAAAAACAAAACAAAACAATTGCGCCATTTTTGTGGGCGCTTTGTTGTCAAAGATTTCCCTGTTTTGTACAAATGACATGCTAACTTTATTCTGCAGGTCGGTACGATTCGTATCCAAGCTTAAGAGATTCTTTAAATGTTTTTTGTTCTTTTAAATAAATAAAAATGTTTTTACAAAAAAATTTTATGAGTGCCCTTTTTTTTGCCCAAATACATATTTTTTTATTTTTTTCCATCCACAAAACCTAAAAGGGCCATTTTATGGGGGTTTTAAGTGTTTTTTTTTTGGTAAAAACGGGCTACAGCAACACATAACACTTTTTATTTACAATTTTTTAAGGAAACCAAATGACCAAAAACACCCCCAATTTTGCCACTGGGTGGGTCTTTATTCGGGTAGCCCTTCACCATACATATAATATAAAACCCACACAATAAACACACAATATACCACACATCCTGGAGTACATTTAAAAAAAAACCCCTTTTTCTGACTCACAAAAAAATTTTTCATTTTCAAAAAAAACCAACGCCCTACCCGTTCAAAATTTTTCTGCGGCTGTGTTTGGTGTGGTGGTTTGTGTGTGTGTTTTTTGTGTGTTTGGTATATAAAAAAATTTAAACTCCCACAAGAGTTTTTTTTTTTTTTTTTTAATTTTGGATATGCAGGGGGGGGTTTTTTATATTTTTTTTTCTTTTTTGGGGCCCCCTGTTAAGAAATTTCCTTCAGCTGATTGCAGCTGGAATTTGTCGTTCCACACTACATCTGAACACAAGAGCCAGCATGCCTCGAATTTTCTCCTTTTGTAACTAGGGACAGATGAATTTAAAGTAAAAGTCGGGACATATAAATCTTAAACAATTCATTATTACAGTCACAGCGATAGCAACTATGTTTTACTTTATTATTTTATTTGTAAAATGGCAAAAAGGGGGAGGGGTTTGGAAGTATTTTTTATTTATTTTTTTACACTTGTACTTGTAGTCCCCCTGGGGCACTTGACCAAGGGGCACTATCATTTGTAACATTCGCAATAAAAACATACAAATAGTTAAAAAAAAAAAAAAAAAAAAGGCTCTTCTTCTAAGCTCTGCCAAGGGGTAAACAACCCGTAACCAATTTCTAATTGGGTCACACACCCCACTTCTTGACAAGGGTCATTTAAAAAAAAATTTTTTTATAATACCAGGAAAAAGGTAATTTAAGCTGTTTTTTAGATTTTTTTTAAACCGCAAAGGTAGCGCTAAAAGAAGTTTTTTTTAACTTTTCCTCTAGAAAATTATAAAAGTTTTTAAGGGCATTGGAGGGAACTTAAATTGCAATTGGGCATCATTTAATTTTTAAATTTCTTTTTTTTTTTCCCTTGTTTCCCCCAGAAGTAAAAAAATAAATAAATAAAACTTCTGGGGGAGATTATTAAATAATTTTTTTTTTTTCCATTTTGCTGAATTGCCTTGTAACAAGGGCTTTTATATTAAACCTGGTTACAAGGGAAATACAGTCCCCTGAACTCACTGCATAGCTGATCTGGGCCGAAAACCCCGCGCAAACTGCAGCACTGACCCGGGGTCCCCGTGACAGTTGGGGTTTCAGCACTTACCGAACACTGTATATACAACAATCAAGAAGGCAAAGGGGAAGGGCATAACTAAGATGGGGCGAATTTTTTCCCCAAATTCGTTTCGTTCACTTTCCCGAATTTCTCGGCAAAAAATGACTTTGCCGTTACTTTTGGGACAAACGCGTTAAAAACACTATTTTTTCCCGGCTGCACAACCGCAGGTGCTGTAGAACGTTGTGCCATGCTTAAAAATGCAGAGGGAGCTTGGTTTGGTCTTCATACAATGTTTTTTTTATATGACACGCAATGACGCCCCCGCTCTTAAACCCTTTACATAAAAATTTCCCTGGCACTTAAAGGGCAAAAACTACCAAAAAAAATAAGCAGGGCGTAGCCTGATAAAGTCATCCCGAAAAGCGGAAAAAAACAAGCTGAGAGCTCAGGTGGGAAAATTTTGTGACAGAGTGTGGAGGTGACGGGCGGCACCACATTAGCAGAGGTCAACAGTGGACAAGCATTCGGGGAGGGGGCAAAAACAGAAAGGTCACAGAGTGGGCACAATGACACAGTGTGGAGGTCACGGCACCATAACAGCGCAGCGCAGCATGAGGTCAGACATGGCAAAGAACAATTGGGAGGGTGGGTGGCAATACACCCTGGTAAAGAGGGTTGGGTGGCGTGGAGAAACTGGCAGCAGATGGGGAAAACAGCGGGGGGGCAGCATCAGAAAAGTGCTGAGCGGGGTATTTAAACCCCAACTATTTCCCCACAGTTTGGGTGGGGCTCAGGCGAGTAGCTACGCCTAAGGCATTGGTGTGTAAACCGGCCGATCCACACCTGATTACCCTTGAAAAAAAGGATCGCCCACAATTTTCCCGGGGACAAGGGGGTTCCCTTTGGGGAAACGTGGCCCCCCCCCCCACTAAACACCCGCTCTGATGCCACACTACGGCCGGCAGGACAGTTTCCCCCCGCAAACTCGGCAATTGGGGCCACACATCCATTTGGGGCCGAGTCCAGCGATCTTCTAATGGGGGGCAGGGGGCGTCCAAGTAGGCCCCACCTGTTGGTTCAGAGCTCCAGGTCCTGCTGCTGCGGCGACGCCCCCCTCACAAGGGGGTAAAGGGAAAGCTCTCACATGACTCCCGATTATTTTGCTGCTATGGAGCTGGACTGCCCCTGCCCCCCCCCCCCCACCCCCCCAACACCACCACTTCCCCCAGCAGCCGCGGCAGTAGCCCTGAGCGCTGAGAACCCCCCGCAGAACCTTTCAGAGGAGGACGATCCCGCACAACAGCGGCCAACTTTTACAAAGGGATTTCCCTATATTTTTTGAGTTTGTCCTCCCTCCAATAGCGGGAAAAAGGCTCCCATTTTGGACCGGTAGCAGGGTCCAATAGGTGGAGAGCCAAAGACCCCTCTGCCGGATGCTGACTATTTGCGTCACTAGCCGGGGCAAATAAGCATGCTGGGGGCCTTTCCACAAGTGACCCCGGGGGGCTCCCTGCTCCATCCCACTGTATACTGCCACGGGCTTGCGGTCATCGCCCGTCTTCCTCATCCCCACCACCTCCTCCACTGCTCCTGCCCTCCTCTCTTGTCACCTGGGGTAAAAAATCCACTCTTTCCCCAACAACGCTTCTGCTCCAATGTCCTCCTCCTCCTCCTCCTCCTTTTCAGTCCCCACCGGCCTGTCCCCCAAGATGTAGCCCGCCACGTCTCCATCCCCTGCCCAACAGATTTTTCAGCATCTGCCGGGACATGAAGCAGGGGAATGACTTATTCACCCGTAGTCCTGGCACTGACAAAAAAAAGTCGCCCCCCCTCAAATGCCTCACAAACGGGGGTTTTCACGCATGGCGGGGCCACTGGCTACACAAATTACACAGGGAGTACTTCTGTCTGCCTGGATCTTCAAAAAATCGTTTTAAAGGCCCTTTTTGTTTATACAAATCGGGCCAAATGTGCAGGCGGAATTCCAACGGGGGGAAACATCGCATATCAGGTGTTTGGGGGGGGGCCGTTCTGCCGCTGCAACCGAGGAGGGGGTTCCTGGGGGTTTTTAGAATGATAAATCATGCACATTTCCTGGCCATTTTTCTTTGGTGGAAGACTTTAGGGAAACCCTTTTTACAAACCCGATTGAACCGGGCCATGCAGGCGCAGGACCAACCCCCCCGGTGCAGCGGCGACCCATGTTCCTCCCATTGTCCGTCCCCCATGTTCCCATTTGCATTGGCGCGAGAAAGCCAAAACATCGATTTCTTGCTGCTGAGCGGACAGTTTTCCCCCCCTGTGTGACTTCTTCGCCAACAAGCCGGGTAGAACTCGGACACCGCTAGCCCTCACATGTGGGAAAAGATGGAGCAGCACTTTTGGAGGGGAAAGGTGGGGGTGGTGGGAGGAGGGGGAAGCGGACAATTGGGCCAGGACCGCATTTGACAACGGGAGGAAAAAGCCCCCGTCCCCTGTCCAAATTTTTGGGTGCCTGGGCTGGAAGCACATTCACCCAGGGGCTGTAAAGACAGTACTGGCCCGACCGTTTACAGTTTTCCAGACGCCGCGCTGCCGTGCACCTTGGGAAAAAACCGAAACTCAAGGGCTGGGGCCCCCCTTCGTTTTACATATTTATGAAGTGCTGGGACTGGGCCTTTTTTTTGGGAAAAAAAATTTGGCTTGGAACTCTCCATCTCGGGTCCACAACCATTATTCTCTGAACGGTGCAGAGTCCCCCATTGGAAAAAGGGGGGGACTGCAGTACCAACAACTTGGACAGGGACACGGTCACTGCTGCAAAATTAGGATGGTTGGAAAAGCATACTGTTGCTCTTTTTCAACGCCCCCCTAACACTGCTGGGGGCCAAAGATTTCGAGGAGCAGGGGCATCTGACCGGGAGAAAAGCAAAGAAAACAGCTCCCCCCTTTTGCAGAGGGGTGAGCCTTGACTGGGTCAAAGGGATCTGCCACTGGCTGCGCTTTGCGGCGGGAGGTGGACCACCACATCTGAGCCAAAGTTTCTCCCAGGCCACCGGTGGTGACCGCAAATTTCTGAGCAGGGCCGTGGCCCAAATTAGCTCCCTGGCCACGCTTCACTTTCTCCCACAATTCTCATATCCCTATTCGGGTCCCCCGGGTCTTACAAAGAACTGCCACACCCCCCGAGTACGATTTTTACCCCAACGCTCCGCACTGAGCGACTACGCCGCCGCTGCCTCGCTGAGCCCCTGTGCCCTACTTTTTTTGAAGCAACGGGTTTTTTACCCCCCTCCGCTTGGCTCCCGACCTCTCACTGCTCTATCCTGCGACTCACGGCCACAAAGACCCACTTTCTGGCTGCGCTGGCCCATGCGCAAGCTACGCCCCCTTCTCCTGACGAGATGAAACCCTTGCCCCACCCGGGGTCCCAAGTGCCGCGGCACATCCTCATCTATTTGGGGGTTTTTCCCTCACTGCTGTCCTCAAACACCCGGTCTTGGTATGGGAGAGGCTACCCCCCACAACATACCTCCCATGCCATCTCCTACTAACTTTTTCCCCCTATTCAAAAAGCAGGGATACCCCATTTCTTCGCTTCCCGTACTGCGAAATGCCCTCCCCAAATTGCATCCCGCTAAAATTATGGCGTGAGCCCAGACCACAAAAGTAAAAACTCTGGCTGGGGGAAAACCGGAGGGGAAACAGAGGCGGGCAGAGGACGGGTGAGGGCCGCTAAACCCCCCCCCCGGGCCATGCCAACTGGGGGTTTGTTTGAGTTCCCCACCGACTCGGCTGGGGTTGTCAAAAGTCATCTGGGAGGAAGAGGTTTGACCGGGCAACCAATCAAAACCATTGGGTTTGCTGAACAACACAGGGCCCGGGCCTAGATGACACGGAAAGTTTTTTGGCCTCACCGATTTACCCCTGCTGCGACTTTCCCCAAAATTGCTGTTTCGGGCGCCCCTTGGGCCGGGAAAATGTTTGTGCCACTGCCACTCCCAGGTGCAGAGCCTGCCACCTCTCTTTTCTAAACATACTGTTTGTTTTTATAAGGGTACAGAAAACGTTTGAGAAGAAATTGTATATGATAAATTCCACCCCTGAATTTGACCCAAAATAAACCCCACTAAAAAGTTTGGGGTTAACCCTTGGATTAAATTGCGCTCCACAAATACAGGAAAATTGACTTGAATGGGCCGTTTTAAAAAACCTTTTTGTTTTTTTACTAAAATTAAAAAAGGGCACAAAAAAGGTTTAAAATTTAACCTTGGGAAATAAATTAAATGCTACAAAAATTATTTTTTGGGGCCGTGAAAAACAAAGTTTTTTTTACTGAGTACAACAAAAAACCAACGTTTAAATTTAAAACCCCGGATGAAAAATTTGCGCAAAAAATTTTAAAGCACCCGGAAACTACGGGGTTTTGTACGGTTAAAATTTTGCTTTTTTTTTATCACGCAAACCAAAAAGAGAAAAAAATTGAAAAATTAAACCTTCTTTTTTTGAATTATCCCTACGGGGAAAAAATTTTTTTTTTTGGCGGTGAAAAAAAAACGGTCTTTTTTTTTGCCCACCACAACCAACAAAAAAAACCCGTTTAAATTTAAACCCCCTTTGGATGTAAATTGCGCCAAAGAATTGACGGGCCCCAAAAATGAAGGGGTTTAAATTGTTTTTAAAAAAAAACCCTGTTTTTTTTAAAATGAATACAACGGGAAATTTGGCTTAGATCCCCCTTTGGAAAACAATGGGGCGTGAGAAATACATTAAATGTAAAGGGCAGCTGCACGGGAAACACACACTGGACTTCATTTCCCCAAAATACCCCCAAAAAAATCAGTTTTAAAGAACATTAAGAGAACATCTCTGAGCCCAAGCTAAACCCACCCAAACAAAAAATCGCTGTATAAAAACATTTCTTCAAAAGGGGCAAATCAGCCGGGGCAGCCCCCTTTCCCCTAATCAGTACAGGGAGAGTGGTTTTTAGTTTCCCACATCACGCCCCGGCCCTTAAAGTGCTTTTAAATCACAAGAAATCCCCCGGCCCCTGATTGGCTTAAACCCTGCACATGTAAATCAGGCTATCCCCCTTCTCCCCTCCCAGATGCTTTGCCCCATTAAAACCCCATTTTCTGGGCAGCCTTTTTATCAACCCAAAAGCAAAACTTCGTTCACCCGAAGTCCCCCCCAAAATTTCGCTTTCCCTTTTTCCAAACCCCGAAGTTTTCCCCCTGAAATTCTAAAGAATTCCACTTCGTTAGAATTAAATTCGCCCACTCAAATTTAAAAAACCCACCCTGCCTTCCCATGGAGACCCGGCTGCTGCTGAAAAAGCCAGCTCTCTATTTCTCAAGATGCCCAATTAAAGCTTTAAACTTTGAAAACACGAAACGGGAATTGTTTTTAAAAAGGTCGGTTCAGATTTAGATGTCGACCCCCAAAAGATGTCTAAAAGTTATAAAACGCCTTTGGGGAAATTTGTAGATAAAACCTTAAAAAACAGCATCTAAGGGGTTTAAAAACCCAAAAACGAATCCCTTTTTTAATCAAAAGCTGAATTAACACCTTTTAACAACGCATATAGAGTGGGCTCAGAAAATGATCCCACCCCCATCCCCCTTTTAAATGACCGCACACGAATTAACAAAAAATTATATTAAAACAAGGGGTTTAAAAAATTTTTACAATGGGGAATAAAATTTTTCCTCCCCCTTGAACTTTTCCTCATTTTTTAAAAACTTTAAAAAAGGCCAAAAACAAAAGTTTTTTAAATTTTAAATTTTTTTTTAATTGATAAAGCCACACAAAAGTACAATATTTGTGAAGGGGTAAAAAAAGGATTCATTTTTTTTTCCCATTTTTTTTTTTAGTGGGGAGTGTGCATATGTATTCACCAAACATGTAATCTGATACTTTTTAAAACCAAACCCCAAAATTTAAAATGGTTTGTAAGGCCAAAAAAAAGACACCCCTTCCAACCCATTTTAAAGCCCTTTTTTCCCCTATAGTTTTTGATCCAGGGGAAGGGGAAAACCCCCCCCTCCCCCATGGGGTAGAACCAAATTTGTTCTCTTTTTTTAAGGGAAAAAATTTCCCTTTCCCAACCCAATCTGGCAATCGGAAAAAAATCCCGGGATTAGCGACCCCCTCTCCAGAACCCTTTTTTTCCACTATAATTTGAAAAAATTATTCCCTCTAAAAATTATCCAGACCCTTCTCCAAATCCTGGTCCCAAAAAGCTTTTATAATTATTACATCTAGAAATGTATCCGGACCCTTCTCCAGAATCCTGGTCACTATAACTTGTTATATTATTACATCTAGAAATGTATCCGGACCCTTCTCCAGAATCCTGGTCACTATAACTTGTTATATTATTACATCTAGAAATGTATCCAGACCCTTCTCCAGAATCCTGGTCACTATAACTTGTTATATTATTACATCTAGAAATGCATCCAGACCCTTCTCCAGAATCCTGGTCACTATAACTTGTTATATTATTACATCTAGAAATGTATCCGGACCCTTCTCCAGAATCCTGGTCACTATAACTTGTTATATTATTACATCTAGAAATGTATCCAGACCCTTCTCCAGAATCCTGGTCACTATAACTTGTTATATTACATCTAGAAATGTATCCAGACCCTTCTCCAGAATCCTGGTCACTATAACTTGTTATATTACATCTAGAAGTACATCCAGACCCTTCTCCAGAATCCTGGTCACTATAATCTGTTATATTATTACATCTAGAAATGCATCCAAACCCTTCTCCAGAATCCTGGTCACTATAACTTGTTATATTATTACATCCAGAAACGTATCCAGACCCGTTTTGAACTCTGTTAGTGGAGTCACCATGACAAATTCCTCTGGCAGAGAGTTCCAGTCTCACTGCTCTTACAGTAAAGAATCGCTTTCTATATTTATGTAGAAACCTTCTTTCCTCAAGAGGTCAGCTAAATAGTAAATAGAGTACATCTGTATGTAATTTATTCTCAGTATAACTACAGCTATTATGCAAAGGCCTCAGAGGTGTGTTAAAGAACATTAGTGAACAAACAACATCAAGAAAGCCAAGGAACACACCAGAGAGCTCAGGAATAAAGTTGTGGCAAATTGTTAAATTTTTCATCTGTAAATGGAAGATGATGTTCTGTGAGATGTTCAGAGCTTGAGCTATTTTGTTTTTAAAACTTAACACTGCAAAACACTTTTCCACAACTTTATCCCTGAGCAGTATGGCGCAATTACTAACCTACCAAGACATGATCCTCTACATAAACTGACAGCCCAGACAAGGAGAGCAGTAATTAGAGAAGCAGTAAAAAGGCCCTGGAGGAGCTTCAGAGACCAACAGCTCAGGTGGGAGCATCGGTCCACAGGGCAACTATTAGTCGCGTACTCCACAAATCTGCCCTTTATCGAAGAGTGGCAAGACGAAAGCCATTTTTGAAAGCAAGTGATAAGTCGTCCTGTTAGGGGTCTACAAAAAGCTATGAAGGAGATACAGCAAGCATGAGGTAGAAGGTGCTCTGCTCAGATGAGATCAAAATGGAATTTTTCGGTTTAAAACACCAAACACTATGGGCCTTATGTATGAAAACTGTCTATGTCTAAGACTTTCTTTGTTGCCCAACCTTAGTCTTAGACCAAGACAGTTTTCAAACATTCGCCACATGTATGAAACGGTTTTGGTCTAAAACTCACTTTTTTCCCCATTAGACTAAAACTGTTTCATACATGTGTCCCTATGTGTGGAGGAAAGTCAACGCTGCACATCATATACTGATCATGTTTTTTTATGGATTTACAATAAAACTTTTGGATTTTATAAGTGCTGGGGTTTTTTTTACCACTTTTGTGGCTTTCAAGTTGCAGTTTCCACCAGTGGCCTCCTGATTTAACTGTGCACCCTCAAACACTTTCCATGGATTTTGTTTCAGGTGAGCTGGCTCTATTTTATTTTTTACGTCTTGAACCCTGCACACACCAGCCTTGCCATGAAGCATGGTGGCGGCAGCATCATGTTGGGGGGGAGGCTTTGCTTTAGCAGAGACTGAGAAGCTGCTTAAGGTTGATGGGAAGATGGATGGAGCTAAATATAGGGCAATTCTGGAGGTAATCCTGTTAGAGGCTGCAAAGGACTTGAGACTGGGGCATAGATTCACCTTCCAGTAGGAAAATTGCGGATTTCGCCCCGCAATTACGCCGGCGGGGCGGGGGGCCGGCAGCTCGCCGGCCCCATAGACACTCATTATTCACGGCGCGTACACGCCGTAAATAATGTGCATGTAACTTTCTCCCCCGCGGCGTATTCGCCGAGCAGGGAGAAGAGACGGAATCCATAGTTCTCTATGAGAACTGTGGATTACCGTAGTTACTGGGACGGATTGGAGCCGTACTGCAGCGCAAATACGGCGCGTAGTACGGCTCCAATCAGTCCCAGAATAAGCCGTGTGAACGAGGCCTTACACTTCACAAATACTTGCAACATTGTGTTGCTCTATCACATAAAATACATTTAAAGGGAATGTGTCATCAAAAATGACTTGTTGTTTAGCTCACACTTATGTTCAACACATTTTTAAGAATTTTTGTGGTTATTTTTTGTAATTTTCCATATCACTTTCAATATTTAATAATTCTTAAGTCCTGCAGTTTCCCTTTGGCCACGAAGCATAATAATAGTCTGACAGTTCCTGTTCTGTAGAGAAAGATTCTCAGTTGTCTGCTCATTATCAGCACAAAGAGGGTTAAACTGAAAGGAGACACCAGTGTGAATAGATAACACAGGATCCACCAGTCACAAGAGGAGACAGCCGCAGTTCACCCTTTCACCTCCCCGCACAGCGACTTCTTCCCAGGTTATAGAGCATGACTAGAAAACTCTCCTATAGAAGTCAATGGGACGGAGTCAGTCTTAAGTCTCCTATATGCATGAAGATCATGTATAGCATATCTCCTACATCTGTTAAAGCAATGCAAAAAAGGCCTAGTTGACAAAGTTAAAAATGCAAGACGTAAGAATTATTAGAAAATATTGAAAGTGATATGAAAAGTAAAAAAAAATAAAACAAACAAAAATTCCTAAAAAATGTGTTTAACATAAAAATGGGACTTAAACAATGACTAATCTTTTGATGACACCTTCCCTTTAAGGGGATGTTCACACGGTGTTTTGGGATACGTGTTGGATCCGAAAATCGCATCCCAAAACGCAGCATCGATTGGATCCTAAACGGATCAAATACGTATCCAAAACGCAGCTGCGCGTTTGGATGCAGCAAGATCGCACCCTATAGTTTTAAATAGGGCGTCTGCTGCCTCTTTCGGACCAAGAATTCACATGTCAATTCCTTGAATGGATCAGAATGACGCAATGAGACGTGCATCGGCGATCACTCGTGTGAACGCCGTTGCGGGTTTCATATTAAAAGCAATGTAAATCACACCATTATTTATTTGCTGCGTGTTTGGGTCCGTTTGGGGTCCGACAGGTGGATCCAAACACGCAGCTAAAAGCGTATGTAAAACGCTGTGGTAACATACCCTAAGTTTGTGGCTTGAACGTTTAAAAAGGAGGAAAAGTTCAAGGAGTAGGAAGAATTTTGCAATCCACCGTAAATTGCTGCCATAATTATACATGTTATAGGAGGTCGACCAGAAAAACTTGAATTTTCCTTCAGACAATTTACCTGATCCAGGGTTTCTCCTCCCGGTGGAGTGTATGAAGGACACTGCTCTCCTGATTTCTTGGCCATGGTCTTCAGCTCACTCAGTGGTTGCCCCTCCGCGATGCCGTATTTCTACAAGATAACATTATAATTAGGTGTTACTGAAAAGCAAGTTACATTCCAAAGAAATACCGCACACAGTACAATTCCTGCTATCCAACATCAATGAGAACCAACAGGTGTTAGATTATCAAATATTCCGGATTACTGGAAAAATATTCAGAACCTGGTTTCACTTTGTCATAGGTGAATTTTCTAACTGGTTCTTCCTGCTCTGTCTGTTGTGACTGCTGAAACTGCACAATAAATCAATAGATGGCGCTGGAGAGTCTGGCTCTCTTCCCATAAGCCTTTTAGAATATAAAATAGAAGTATAGTAACTCCCTCTAGTGACTAGATTACGTTACCACAGTTTCGTCTGTCCTCTCCGTTTCAGCTTTATACACGAATCAGCCTCAATGTTGTGTAGCTCCCCTTTGTGTGGCCAAAATATGTCTGACCCTTTGAGGCCTGGACTCCACAAGACCTGTGAAGGTGTCCTGTGGCACAAAGACGTTTTAAGATACTTCAAGACATGTAAATTGTGAAATGCGGCCTCTGCAGATTGGACTTTTCCAGTACAACCCACAGACAATGGATTGGAAGGAGATCTCGGGAATTTGGAGGCCAAGTCATCACCTTGAACTCTTCAGGAATGAGGAACATGGTAACGTTTTTGTGTTGCCACGAAGGGGGTGTTACAGGAGCGTCTCTTCCATTGGGCAAGGTAGGCGGTTGCCCGGGGGCCCCATCCTACCCCACCCAGTGCAGTGACAGTCCCTGTGGCGGGTCCGGGCAGCACGTCGCTCTGCAGGAGGCCGCCGGACCTGCAGCGTCTTTAAGCGGCGCAGGAGGTGATGTAATCGCCTCCTGCGCCGCTGTATTTCCTAGGCCGGCAACGCGTAGGCTTCCGGCCTAGGAAATCACAAGAGCAACGCCCGGCGTACGCAGTGTGATGAGGTCACACCGCTCGCGCCGGAAACTAGCTCACGGACCGGAAAGGCAAGTAGCGTTTTGTAATACTTTTTTTGAACTATTTTTTACTGTATTTATCTATAGATATGTAGAGGGGGCAAAAACAAGAAGGGGCAATACAAAGGAGGCACTACAGATGGGGCCGTACAAAAGGAGCAATCTAATCAAGGGGGCTATATCCTAGAGGGGGCCATATACTAAAGGTGCCTATAAAGAAGGGCAATATACTTAAGGGGGCCATATAAATGGGGCTATATCCTACTGGGAGCTGTGTATCTTCATACAAGGAGCTGTAAATCTACCAGAAGGGGCATGATATCTACCTACAGTGGACCTGTATACCTACCTACTGGGGTCTAGATACCTACCTACTTAATGGTGGGCAACATCACTACCTATTTACTTAAAGAGGGTGCCCATAACAGAGGTAGGAATTGGTGGTGAAGTGCTGATAAAGTGAGAAGTCTAAGATATTTGTGTGGTAAATTCTCCAGGGACGAGTTATGGCCGGGAGAATTCATTATGGCGTCAACCTGCGTGGGTTATGCTTGCTCTATTTCTTGGCAGCGCCACCGTAGCGTGCCTGGGTGGCGCCACCAACGCCAGACATACAGGGATAACGCCACCGCACTATGAAATACAAAGAGCAATGCCCCTGGACACAGATGTACTAGAGTTCCTCGTCAGCATCAGCAAGAGTCACCCCCCCATAGGAGCTCACATCCTGAAAGGACAAAGGTAAAAGTTGTGGTCATCCTGCAACACAGCCAGGGGACCTCTATACGACTACACCCTTGAAATAAGCTCAAGCTCCATGTTCCAACATGACAACCCCCCTCCCAGTTCAAAAGAACTACTACTCTCAACCAAGAGGTTAACACGGAGCCTTTTAGGCTCTGTTCACACGGTGTAATTGCAGAGCGTACAGTATGTGGTGCAATACGCCGGATGTTTTGGGAGTCGCGCTGATGTGGAGTGCATACTCCCGCAGCGGGTGGGGGGGGGGGCATTCCATAGACACGCATTACTGGTGGCACGTATTCGCCGCAAGTAATGGACATGTCACTTATCTCTCCGTGCATACAATACTATCGTATTGTATGAGCAGGGAGAGGAGGTGTAATCCATAGTTCTCTATGACAGCTATGGATAACCGTAATTATAGGGCACATTTCCCCGCGTATTAAGCGCAGTACGCCGTTACATAAGCGGCGAAATGCGCTACAAAATAAGCCGTGTGAACATACCCTTACTCTCACAGAAGCTGCAGTGCAGAGCCATACGATGAAGTTATATTACAAATAGGAAATACTACAAATTCTATATGAACAGAGGATTTATACCAATATATCACTGCAAATAATAATCCCTGTTAAAACATAACTTTTACTAATTATATTAAAATATAAATATCTAAACCCCTATATACTACCACTACATACCTAGATGATACAGCATACTGTGCACTATCTGCCAGTGGAGTAATCGCCCCGATAAAGAGCGGCTCCGCTTTAATGACAGACAATATCACTACATGCGTGTATAGACACCTTTAAATCTCAGCTATCCCTCTTATCTTGGGTGCCAGCGTACTAGAGGTGCTGCGGGAATTTATCGTTATTATACCTGGCAGCACTTGAGCTAAGTATCAGACCATTTATCTAAATTGAAAGGGAAGTACATGTGTTGTAGTATATGTGTTGTATATAGTGTATTCTTTTTCCACAGTAAGAGAAATTTTGAATCCCCTGATGAACCCTCGAATTGTATGGGGGAAACGCGTCGGGATAGCTGTGATTTAAAGGTGTCTATACACGCATGTAGTGATATTGTCTGTCATTAAAGCGGAGCCGCTCTTTATCGGGGCGATTACTCCACTGGCAGATAGTGCACAGTATGCTGTATCATCTAGGTATGTAGTGGTAGTATATAGGGGTTTAGATATTTATATTTTAATATAATTAGTAAAAGTTATGTTTTAACAGATATATTACAAATAGCCACTAGACTACAAGTCACTGAGCATAGGAGGGAGGCTGCACAGGCAAAGTGGCCATACTGATAATTGTAGTCCCACAGTAGTCATCTGCATTGCAGTTCCTATGGAAGTAACAGACTAAGCATTCTGCATCAAGCTGCTGGGGAGTTTTAAAAGAGACTGCCCATCATTATGTCATTTACCCACTTATATTCACACAATAACAGAAGAGCTCTAAGCAAGGACTATGTAAGTACTTTCTATTCCCAGCAGCCGTGCTCCGGTCAGGGGCACCACTTCTTCCACCAGCAAGAGGACAACCCTGATAGCAACCAGCTCTCCGACTGGTGGGACAGCTTCCATATCACTCTCCGAGCACATACCCTCTCTCGCAGCCTGGCATCATAGGTTATTTTAATCTCCTCACTCGGCTTGTTGTTCTTCATGATGGTACACGCGGTCTGTGGAGAAGATAAGAATCATCATCATTTCTATGTATTGTATGCTTATGCCTAGATTACCAGTCATACCACAATAATACAATATAATGTGGTTATAATCTTTAAAGATTATATCCACATTTGCCAACAATGGTGGAAATAGATTAAGACAGACATTTCCTACATTAGTCTAAAGTTGAAGATCAATGGATTAAAATTTACAAATGTATTAAAACGTGCACAACTTGTAATAAATTGCCATTAATGCAGATACATGTGGTGCACCACGCTGGCTTACAGCCTATTACTCCTTTACTATTCGACTGGGCAGCCTCCCACTGTGTCCAACACAAAATACAGACACCCTCCGCTGCCCGGTACTTTTGGGCAAAAAAATTACGTACTAGAAAAGTATCAAAACATGAGGCATTAGTCGATACAGTGGCCGCTATATATTCACAAGTTCGTAAACCTCGTCAAGGTTCCCCGTATAGTGCGAGTCCCTACACTAACAATTTACAGAAAAATCACAGAAAAATGGGACATAATTTCCTCAAAAACACCACAAGGCCATGCTCACAGCCTTGCTGGGCAGCCCGCCCAATCGAATAGTAGTGGTGACTTTATTCTGTAAGCCAGCATGGTGCACCACATGTATCTGTATAAGCGGCACACTTTTGTATTGCCTGATCTATACACATTTATAATACCAGCAACCACTGCCCTCATACAGAGTACTGCGAGTGGTTGTCTGTCATTTCTCCCCAAGTATTATACTGTGGTTTTTCTGCATACTGGTGTGAACAGGTATCAATTCACTGTGCAGTTTTTTGTCATCTAATTGTTCCCCTAGTGGAGGGGTGTGTGAGCTACTGCTCAGCAATTACCTGCCCCTGTTTATCTTTCAAAAGTAGCACAAGGGCTTGTGTTGCCTCCTACTGGGTTCAGTGTTTAGTCTGACCATTGAGCTGAAAGTATGGCCTTGTGGTTGTGTTTTTGAATAAATAGTCCACTATTCTGTGATATTATTTATATGATAAAGGAGAGAAGCTGAGCTCTGTGATATATAGGATTATATGATAGAGAGGAGAAGCTGGGTTCTGTGATATATAGGGTTATATGATAGAGGGAGAGAAGCTGGGTTCTGTGATATATGGGGTTATACGATAGAGGAGAGAAGCTGAGCTCTGTGATATATAGGATTATATGATAGAGGGGAGAAGCTGGGTTCTGTGATATTTAGGGTTATATGATAGAGGGAGAGAAGCTGGGTTCTGTGATATATAGGGTTATATGAGAGGAGAGAATCTGAGCTCTGTGATATATAGGGTTAAATGATAGAGGAAGAGAAGCTGAGCTCTGTGATATATAGGGTTATATAATAGAGGAGAGGAGCTGAGCTCTGTGATATATAGGATTATATGAGAGGAGAGAATCTGAGCTCTGTGATATATAGGGTTATATGATAGAGGAAGAGAAGCTGAGCTCTGTGATATATAGGGTTATATGATAGAGGGAGAGAAGCTGAGCTCTGTGATATATAGGGTTATATTATAGAGGGAGAGGAGCAGTAAGGATTTTGGTTTACAACGTGTTTGTTTTTCCTCGCTGCCTTCCAAGACCCATAACTTTTTTCATTTTCTGTCTATATAGCTATATCAAGGGTTGGCTTTGGAGGACAAGTTGCACTTTTTTATGATACCATTTATTGTAATATACAATTTACTGGGAAACCAAAATAAAAATTCTTTGTGGGGTGTATTATGCAAATAAAAAACAAAAAAATTACTGCAGCATTTTTGCAGGGTTTCGTTTATTTGGAGTTCAAGGGATTTTCTCACCATGCGGTTACACAGGGTCACAGGTAGCTTTCCACTCACTTTGTCTCGTCAGGCAGTGATTATCATATTTAGCTCCCCTATAACTAGCTAAGACATTATAAAAACATAAGTGCAGGAGATTTAATCTTCAGTAAAGCTACCAGTGGTCCGAGGAGTGAAAACAATTGCTTGTCTGTAAACAAAAGCTAATCTGGTGAGAGATAATGAGTCTGCTAATAGAATGAGCTCCATCCATGGTGATGTCACTCCCTGCTTTCTGTCTAATCAGGAAGGAAGATATAAATCCTAACCAAAAAACCTTTTTTGGGTTAATTTAAATTGTTACTTTTTTGAATACACTCCAAACAATTTTTTAAAAATAGAGCACAGATTTAATATCCCCTTTTAAAGGGGGTTTTTTTCCCAAAAAAACTTCCCCACCTAACAGGCTAAATACTCCCCTTTTGGGTGGTTTTAAAAAAAGGGGCTTGTGTTTCTGTTTTTTAAAAAAAAAAAGGGTTCCCCCCTCTGGGGATGTCATCGCTCCCCCCTTCCCATGCACGTTCCGATACTCAGTCCCCCTGAAAATTTGACCCAAACAATTTTTATTTGGCTAACCCCAGGGAAAAATTGGGAAATTGTGAAACAAGCCCCACGATTTTTTTTTTTCTCCCCTTTCTTTTAGAAGAAAATTTTCCTAGCAGCGCTTTCCCTTTCATTTGTCAAAAACAGCTGCAAGGGGGGGGAGGGCTGAGCAGGGAGCTTTCTGAAAGGGTTTTACTCAGAAAAATTACTTAAAACCCCAGTGGTTTCTCAATAAAAAAAGACATAGGATCTTTTCCCTCCCCATCCTTAAAAGCTTTTTCTTTTTACCTGCCAGCAGAAAAAAGAAGGCAAACAACGCAACGGGGCCCAAAAAAACCTCCTGGTTGTATCAAATTTTAAACAGTCGGGAAAACCTAAGGGCTCAAAATTCAGGCTGTACCCTCTCACAGGCTTCATTTTTTTTAAAATGACATTTTTAAAAAGTGTTTTAAATACCCATTTTGGAGGATCCCACGTCAAAAATTAAAAACGGGGGAAAAAAACCCCTGTGTTTAAATTGTCCCCCCTGCACTGGCAGGGAAAGGAAACTGCCACAAAACAATTTCCACTCTTACAATGCAGCTTGAATATCATCACGACAGGGACATGACAGCAGTATTTACTCTAATACTGCCCCCTATGAACAAGAATATGGATCTGAACAGGTAGCAGAATTTCGGACTCATCACAGTGGTGTTTTTACCGCATATGGACGTCACAGGATACCACCCTTGAAACGAAATCAGGTCCCCAAAGAAAATACATGTGTGAATCTGACATTGCTCAGGAAGCGGCCGGCAGCCTCTGCCTGCATAAAGCCTTTTTCAGAAAGGGGTTCATCTATGCCTTGCCCTGGAGAAAAATGAAACCATTGCATCAAGGGACAAAAAAGGGAAAAATTTTAGGAGTCCCAAAAAATATAAAAAGGGGAAAATTATATGACAAAAACATATAAAAAATCTATGAAGGGTCGCTACGGGAAAAACCTTTACGTTCTAAAAATGCGCTTTTATAAGCCGAGCTGCTGCCGCATGCCAAAATTTCTCCCCCGCACATTCAAAGGGTTTATTGGCAATGACAAGGCCTTGTTACATTTCACTTTTTGCATATGGATAGGACCGTGTTTGGGATTTTCTGTCTATAGCTCCCCATCAGAAACCCACATTGAAACTGGAAGTTTCCATAAAAACAAATAAAAAGACCCATCTTTCAGGTTTTTCCCCACCCCTCCACATGAAAACAAAAAAACCCTTTTCCCCTTTTAGGTCAATTAGGAACCAAAATTATTTATATTTTGCCAAAATGCCAGAATAATGAAGAATCATTTTTTTAAAGGGATTTTTATTAAATTTTCTGCGAGTCAAAAGTTTCCATCACTAGGATACTTTGCTTTTTAAAAAATTTGGGGCCCCCCCATATGTTTACGTCAATTTTTTTTGGGAAACTTCTGAAGGTTTTTTGGAAACATTGAGTTAATTACAGACAGCTGGGATGTTTTTTTTGGGCACCCCAAAACCCTGCTTCTGTGTTAACATATGGAAAGTCTAAAGAAATAGCCAAGCCTCAGAAAGAAAAATTGAGTTGCACAAGTCTGGTCATCTTGGGGTTAAATTTCCAGATCCCTGAAGGTCCCTCTCCATCTGTACAAACAATTTACAAAAGTAAAAAACAAGAAGGGAATGTCCAGACATCATACCGTGGAAGGAGAGGGGTTTCTGGTTCAGAGATGAACCTGCTTTGGTCAGACTGTCATATCAACTCAAAACAAAAGCACAGGACCTTTGAAGATACGGTGGAAGCGGGGTAAGATTGTTCATTATCCCAGTGAAGCAAGTATGTATCAACATGGCTGAAAGAAGAAGAACCATTACTTAAAAAGAAACAGGAAAAAGCCAGATTAATGTTTTAAAAATGCACACAGGAAAAAAGCCCTGCACTTTTGTAGACAGCCCTTTTGGGGCGGGACAAAACAAAATTTGAACGTTTGGCAATAAGACCATCATTACGTTGAAGGAAAAATTAAGAACTTGGAAGCCTAAGAAACCATCCCAACGTGAAAATGGAGGGGGCAGCATCATGTTGTGGGGTTGTTTTGCTAAGAAGGACTAGTCACCACAAAATAGATGACTTTATGGGGAAAAGAAGTTTATTGGCAATACTGAATTAACTCCAGACTCGGCCAGGAAGTAAAGTTTGGGGCGGAATGGTTTTCCAAATGGCAATGACCCAAAGTACTTTCCCAAAATGGTTACAAAAATGGGGTTTAAAGGTAGCCCCAAATTAAGTTTTGGAGTGGCCATCACAACCCCCGATCCAAAACCATTGAAAAAATTTTGGGGAAAGCTGAAAAGGCAGGTGCGAGCAAGGTGACCTCCAAACATGGTTCAGTTACACCAGTTCTTTCAGAAGGAATGAGCCAAAACTCCTACCAACTATTGTGAGAAGCTTGTGGAAGGATCCAAAACGTTTGACTCAAGTCCTACAGTTTAAAGGAGTTGTCGCCCTTCAGAGTTTCAGAGAATGCATGAATGAAATACTCTGTCACTTCCTGGTTCAGACTGACTCATTTGCATACAGCTCCATGCTTGTACAGCTCCATGCCATGCTGTGCTTTCAGATGCTAATTAGATCAGATTAAGCTTCCCCAAACTACTAACAGGACTTCTCATCTGATCCCCAAAACAAAAGCCCTAATTACAGTGCTGTTTATTTTACATAAATCAAGCTTTTTACTGCTGAGCAGCACAGGACACTGCCACTACCTGTGTGATGACTTCACTCACTGTTATCTCATTGAACAAACAGCAGGGGGAGAATTGTTTACAGGTCAGTTACTGAGGGAACTGAAATAGCCAGGGAGGTCATAAATTCACTTGTATCTCCTTATGGAAAACAGAGGAACAAAGCAATTTATTTCGAAAATGTCTTTATTTTGTGTTCCCTACAATTTGAAAGCTATTCTTTGTAGCGAGACAACCCCTTTAAGGGCAATGCTACCAAATACTAATGAAATGTATGGAAGCTTTTGGCTTTGCAGAGAGTAACAAAAATGTCTTAAAAAATTCTCTCTCTCATTATTCTGGTATTTGACAAATATAAATAATTTTGGTTTCTAATTGACCTAAAACGGGGAAGGTTTATTCTGATTTCATGTCAGATAGTGAGAAAAACCTGCAGATGGGGCTTTTTATATAGTGTATGGAAACTTCTGGTTTCAACTGTATGTGCCTCCAATGGCTACAGACTACAAACCAGCCCTGTGTCGTCTAATCCTGCAGTCGTGTGTTTCTCCATTCCCTCTGACTACAACATGCATAGGTCAGCAAGAAGATAGGGCAGAGGGTATGAAAGAAGACCTGATTGCAGCATCACCCAATGTTCAGAATTTCCTGTTAAATTCTACTTCAAAAGTGACTTGGTAAATACATTTTATGTACTATGCAAATGTCATTTTCTTCTCCATTCACAATCAAAGAAAAAAATTAAAAATTCTGCTGGATTCTTGGAATTTGGATCCGGTTTAATCACCCGACGTCCCACAACGCACTGTTCGTTGGTAACCGGAAAACAACAGAATTTAGCATTAAAACAGCAATAAAATAATAAAAGCAACTGATTAAGGAGTTTTATCACAAAGAGATCACATAGGTGTAACGAGCCCGGCTTCTCTAGCCCTTACCAACTACGTGTGGTTCAAAAGCACGGCTGACAATGTCATCTATGTTGGCAGCTGGGCATAGTTTTGGCTACAAGAGGAAAGCCCTGAATGAAGGATATATAGCAGGGCACATAGACTAGGGCTGTCTGGTTGTCAGGCTTCCTGATGCAGCATTACAACCATACGCTATGGTCACCTTCACCACAGCATCTAAGTGGTTAAATGTCTAGGACCGGAGTGATCTCCCATCCGGACTGATGACTTTGGGCATCAGCTGTAACTAACAAGGCCACCAAAAAAAATTTAAAAGTCCCCGATTACACCCTTTGATTAATCGTCCCCTAGTTACAAACAGGATTTGAGGAGTGGCGCTTGTGTTCCATGTTCCACAAAATAGTGTGGAAAGCAAGCCCCGCACCAACCCCGGAAATGAAAATGATTTTATTTTTTTGGGGGAAGTAGCAAAAAAATTAAAAACCCTTCCCCGCACTATCCAAAACTAAAAAAAAAAAACCTTTTTTTGGGGGTTTCTATAATAAATTTCCTTCCGCTTACATACAAATTTAATTAACAACAAACCCCTCCCTGTTGTAAAAGAGGGCTCTTTTTTAAAAAAAAATTGATTTAAAAAAATTTCTTGTAGAAATGCAGCCTTATTTCAAAAGTTTACCCCAATTTGGGGTTTTTAAAAAAATTTTTTTGAAAAAAAATTTTACAAAAAATTTTTAGGGAAAAAAAAAGCGAGAAAAAGGGACCCACCCCAAAGCAAATCCGGGGTTTTAAACCTTTTGAATTAAATTTGAAAAACTTTGTTTTTTTGTTAAATTTAAAAAATTTAAACTTTTTATACCACAAGATTGGTGCGGATATCAATCTAGTCTTCTATCAAATGGCTGCTACGGTGAACAGGTGGCTTCTTGTTCACCGATTATTAGCTGGCCTATATCATAGCAGGAATCACTCTGTGCAGAAAAGGATCTGGTTGCTCTGACTGAGCTACTGAGCATGTGTGACCACCACCACTGGACACATGAGGTGGAAGTTCTGAGAAGGCATCGGAAGATCAGCAGGAATATCTAGGCATAATGTCATGGAATAAATATTAGTGGGATGACCACTTTAAGTGTGCAGAATGTTTTCCTTTAAAAGAGACACTGCCATCAGGAAAGAAGTATTTTTGGTAAAACCAATATTTCTGGAATTTTTATTTTTTTTTTACATTTCTGATTTTTTATTTTGGGAGTCCTATGCAATTAAAAATTACATATAAAATATTTGCCCTTCTCTAGCCGTGCAAGAGAACTTTTGTGTGGTGGGGCAGACTAATTTCACTTTACTTTAGCTGCCACTTATCTCTACATAATCTATTTACAAACAGTAGTAAACAATATAATGGTTGCTCTATTGTTCTCTCCACAGGGAAAGATAAGATTATACTAAGCCATAAACAATACATGACAAAAGTAGGGTAATCTTTATCTGCACTGAGGTAGAGGAAGGGGGCGTTTCTTCACACTCATCCGGTCATTGCTGATAATACTGACACTTCTTAGGCCGGAGCCAACCAGAAAGAAGGACCATCAAGCAATCGTCTCACTGCTGTGCCATCAGAGCTCACAGGATGGAAGTCAGGTAAAGTAACGTATATAGGTGAACTTTAAAAAAACTATGGGCGACATGTATAAACTGGGCTGCGCAGCCCTGTTCATACATGTTTAAATCTCCCACACGCCATTCTTGGGCGCATTACAAAGCTCTGCAGGCGCTAATGTGCTTGATTTCAGGGGGCGTGGCGCACAAGAACCGTAGCGAAGTTACCTATTTAAAGCTTCGCTACGGCATTTCTGGGCACACTAATGCTGGAACAGGTAGAGCACTTTCAAAGTGGTTTACCTAAGCCAGAAATGTCGCCCTAGCGCTAGAATGCGCCTGATTTATGACCCGCTGTAGAGCGGGTTCATAAATCAGGCGCATTCTATTCCATTATTATGCGCATAAAATTTGGCGTTAACACGCCAAATTTCATGCATGGCATATATATATCTATCTATCTATCTATATATATATATATATATCTATATCTACCACTTGGCTAAAAAAAAAAAAAAAATTATATATTGCTTGTCAGCATATGAAAGAAAAAAATTTGATGGTCGTCATGTAAAATCAGGTCACTGCTATTTGTCACAATCTTGCTGGTTCACTGACAGCCAATGGCAATGACATGTATGAAACAGAAGGCACAAATCCTGGCGTCATACAGGTCTGACCTTTCTATGAGCCAACCTTGGCTGAGAGATCAGACTGTGCCTGGCAGCAATAACCCTGCACCGCTCAACTGAGAAGGGTCTAATTATAGATAGCAATAACTATTATGCTAATTAGAAGTAGAAATGATTATAATAATTCACGAGTAAATTGTCATATTACACACCACACAACATATATATTATATATATATATATATATATATTATTTTACTATGGCAATTTGCTCCTTGTGAATTATTATAATCGGATTATAATACAATGTAGTAATATAACGAGATCGTTAGCTCTGTTTTCATAGCTATTTTATAAATTCTGGACACCATGCTTTTTTTTTTTTTTAGCTCTGGGAAGATGACATTTTGACCTTGTCAAAATGCCGTCCAAAATCCGGCGACATTCTGACATTGCAGGACCGCGGTTTTGCACAAAAGCCAAGGTCGGTTTTCGGGTTTGCCATCTAACCGGACAATCGAATGTACAGGAATCCGATGGTAATTGGGCGGAATATAGAACATGTTGCATATTCTGCCGGATTTGAAAAGAGACGGTAAAAAATTCCGTGCTGTGTAGACAGTGGGACAGATTTATCAATACAGGCAGTCCCCGACTTACATCGTTCCGACTTACATACGTCCCCTAGTTACAAACAGAGACGTATGAGGCGTGGCTGACATTCAACACTGAGTCACGCCTCATGATAGCCAAGTGCCAGCATGCCACAGCTGCACATGAGATACAGAATGTTAGGTGAAATCTTCTAAAAAAGGGCTCAGACAGCAAAACAAATGTAAAAACCCTTCCATGCACTATCCAAAACTAAAAAAAAATTGTTTTTGCTGGAGTTACAATTAGTAAATATTCCTGTTCCGACTTACATACAAACCTACAGTCCCTATCCTGCTTGTAACCCGGGGACTGCATGTAGTTTCTAACTCAGACACTGTTAAGTTAGACTAGACAGTCTAAGGGTATGTTCACATGATGTACTGCGGCGCGTACAGTACGTGTGTTTCAGGAGCTTACGCTAATACGCGCGTACTCCCGCGGCGCGGAGGGGGTCGGCAGCCCACCGGCCCCACTGACATTCATTACTCGCTGGCCGTTTTCAACGCAAGTAATTGACATGTCACTTATCTCCCCGCACGTACGATATGATCACATTGTACGAGCGGGGAGAGGAGGCATAATCCATAGTTCTCTACTGAATTACCGTAATTTCGGGGGCGCATCTCGCCTGTATTAGAGCGCAAATACGCGCGGAATTACCCCATAGTGTTGATAAATCTGCCGCAGGTTAGAATGGTCTAGTCTAAGTTTGTATCACCTACAAGTTGGCTTACTTTTACGCCAGAAAGTGCGACATAATTCGGGGAATTTATTTTTTGCCACATTTAAGCCACGCCCCTTTCCCCACACATTCACGCCCCTTTTACGAGACCACACCCCTTTGACAGACGAGGCGCAGAAGCGTCTGAGACTTTCTCAAACACATAGTAAATGTGGCGAAAAACTTGTACGACATTATTTTTGCCGCAAATTGAGCCAGAATTATGGAGCAACTGCCTTGATAGATCTGCCCCACTGTGTAGAGCACAGGGTACCGTCGGATTTTTGGCGAATTCTATATACTGAATCCACCGAAAAAAACTGTGCTGTGTAGACCTAGCCTAATATCCATCCATGTACATGAGTGGGTCAGAAAGGCCAGTGGTTGCTTAGATGGCTGTGTCCCCCCGTACTAGAGGCTGAATTCTGAACCTTTGTTGCAAATCTGACAGACACCGCAACAGAACCTAAAAGTACTTGGTAATGGGAACCCGTGACGCGGATGTGTACATAGTAAAACTACCTAACGCCTCTATTTGTTTAATAGCTGTCAGGTGTTCACAAGATACTTAGGAGATGTTCATATGCTGTGTTGGATCCAATTTCGGATCCGTTTTTAGATGTGCGTTTGGATCCATGTTTCAGACCCTAAACGGACCCAAACCTGCATCTAAATGTGCAGTGTGATTCCATTGCTTTCAATGTAAAACCCGCATCGGCGTTCAGACGAGTAATCACCGATACGTATGTACTTGCGTCTTTCGGATCCGTTCAAAGAATTGTTACGTCAATTTTTGGTCCAAAAGAGGCAGCAGAAGTCCTATTTAAAACTATAGGGTGCGATCCTGCTGCAGCCAAAACGCATCCAAACACGCACCTCCATGTTGGATTCGGCTGACGCAGTGATTTTAGATGCGATTTTTTGGATCCAAAATGCCGTGTGAACATACCCTAAAACTGCCAGGAGAAGCTGAGAGAGGAACCTTCCACGTGACCGCATGACCAAAAATATAGTACCACATAAACCATAAGGAGGCATATGAGCTTACTATACACAGCGATGATACCTCAGGTTCCAGGGGCACAGTCAAGTTTTTAATTTTGACAGAATATAAAGGAAGTCTCTTTCTAGTGTATGGAGGACTTTCTACCATTAGAGGGGTTGTCTCACTACATTGATTCATCTCACCTCAGTCCTGTTTTCTTAGTTTCATTTGGAATTCAGGGGTCATGTTTACTGGCTTCTACTACTACAGTAGAAGTCAGGTCTGTAGCTATAGCGACCAGTGCTGGCAGCCTATCAGGAGAGATCAGGTTTGTAGCTATAGCAACCAGTGCTGGCAGCCTATCAGGAGAGATAAAACAGGTCTGTAGCTATAGCGACCAGTGCTGGCAGCCTATCAGGAGAGATCAGGTCTGTAGCTATAGCAACCAGCGCTGGCAGCCTATCCGGAGAGATCGAGCAGGTCTGTAGCTATAGCCCCTAGGCTGGCCCCCATCAAGGGGGAGATCTAGGTTTCTTTTAAAGCTTATAGCAAAGTGACTTGTTTTTGCAAGATCTTGAACATAAAAAGCAGTCCTTGTAGCGAGACAACCCCTTTAAAGTCTGATAGGTGCAGATCTGTCTTAGAAACATTTTCTACATTTGCAAAGGAAGTGTAAGCCTGAAGAGTAAAAATAGCCAGAAGGGACAACCCCATTAAAGGGATTTCGCCACAAAGTGAGTTCCTTTCCTCTTATCTGCTCAGGAGAGAATATAAACAAAGCATGAAGGGCTGCAGGGGTGAGAGGGAGGGGGGGGGTGAGCAGAGAGCAAGGAAGCAGGGAGCGTCTCTAAAGTTTACTCAAAATAATAACATTACAACAGTGGATTCTCTATACAGCAGATAGACTCATACACTGAACTTTCTCCCCAGCCCCTTGCAAGCTCCTTCATGTTCCCTGTCATCAGATAAGAAGTGCAAACACACAAGCGCGGCAGTGTCCAGGTCGTGTCTAATATAAACTTTAAGGAAACTAAGGGCATCTGATTAAGGCTGTAGTTCTCACAGGCTTCACTTTTTGTAATCACATATATTTAGAAAAGTGATTAAATACCCATTTTAGAGGATCCCACGTCAACATTACATCGTGGCAAAACCCCTTTAAGGCTTATACATAAAGCCACTGAGTTTATCGATCTATATACAGGAACTGGTAAGAATGTCGATCCATAACATACAAGTAAAGCCAACAAGGTCAGAGTCCCTTTAAGTTACAGTATATAATGCTTCCTACCTTGAAGTAGTTTTTCTTTGTTGTATCGCGTCTCTCCGCTGAATAGAAAAGCAAAAAGAGAAAAATAAAGTAAATATACAAGCAAAGAAATTCTAATTTATACTTAGAAGAAACCTTTTTAACCTGGGGGGGGTAAAAAAAAAAACATGGAAAAAAAAAAAGGGAAAAAATGTTTAAATTTTCTTTATTTTCTTTTTTAATTATTTTGTGTATCGAAGGAAATCATACAATTTACTAATATACAGGTATTTATAATTCTGCTCCTGTACCTCACTTATACCATTGCAGCCGGCTCCCATCTAGGAATATAACAAATGGTCTAGCCCACAATCCAGTCCTTAGTAATGGCTGCCACGGAGCAACTATATGAAGTAAACATGGCGTCAGTCCTGTGACCTCCTGATATTCAGTTATCAGCAGTGTCCCAGGAGATCTATGGGGGAACTGAACAGGAATAATGGTGAAAATTATTATCGACCCCATTTTTGTTTCTCGTCACGTTGGTTTCTTCCTCCGTGCCTGCCATCATTTTTTTTATTTTTCCATCTACATAGACATATGAGGGCTTTTATTCTGCAGGACAAGATGTACTTCCTAATGAGGTCATTCACCGTACCATAGAATATACTGGGAAACCGCAAAAAAATTCGAAGTTTGGCAAAATGTACAAAAAAAAGTACTTGTGGGGGTCACATGATAAGACACTTCTGGAGGTGTTAATACTGGAGAAGTTCTGCTCCTCCATACATTACTATTATCTGGATACCAGGGTCACATGACCTGTGTGGTGGTCACATGATAAGAGCTGCTGGAGGAAGTAATACTGGAGAAGTTCTGCTCCCCCATAACTACTGTTACCTGGAAAACCAGGGTCACATGACCTTGTGGTGGCACATGATAAGACTCTGCTGGAGGTGGTAATACTGGAGAAGTTCTGCTCCTCCATACACTACTGTTACCTGGATACCAGGGTCACATGACCTGTGTGGGGTCACTGATAAGCCGCTGGAGGGTGAATACTGGAGAAGTTCTGCTCCTCCATATACTACTGTTACCTGGATACCAGGGTCACATGACCTGTGTGGTGCTCAATGTTTAAGACTGCTGGAGGTAGTAATACTGGAGAAGTTCGGCTCCTCCATAACTACTGTTACCGGGGAATAAGGGTCACATGACCTGTGTGGTGGTCACATGATAAGACGCTGCTGGAGGTAGTAATACTGGAGAAGTTCTGCTCCTCCATACACTACTGTTACCTGGATACCAGGGTCACATGGCCTGTTTGGTGATCACATGACTGTTCTTACAAGTTGTTTTGGCGCCCCCTATTCTTCACTGATTCATCTAATAGGTAATATACTGGTACTGATTCTTACCGAACGCCTGTACAATAGCAGGAATCACACCGCCAAAGAGTCCTGGAGACATTACTGAGCATGTGCGACCTCTCTAGACAGAAACTTTGAGCGGGAAAAAAAAACAGGCTGCGAGGGCCCCCATAAATAAAAAAAAAGCAATATCCGACAAACACAATTTTTTTTTTTTTTTTTTTAACATTTCCAGTCAAAACGTGTATTTCCAGATACGAGGGTGAGTACACACAACGGATTTACAGAGCGTAAACGTGTCAGTTAGCGGTGTTGAAAGTACGGACTTGTAAGCGCATACTTTCAGCGCAGATTCCTGCCTCGCCACCTACGTTTCTTGCACTTAACCCCGAAAAAGAACGGGCCCCTTCTTTAAAGGGAACCTGTCATAGTTTATGCCCCCCTTGCTGGGGGACAGCCAACCCCAGGTCAGCCCTCGTTTCCAGCGCTGTGTCCCTTTTCTGAAAAGATGCGCGTTTTAGAGCATTTACCCTCAAATCTTATTATGAGCAGGTGTTGGGGCCCACCCACCAAGGCAGCCCTAGGGGGGCGGGGAATGAAACAAACGGCTCTTTTCTGGCTGGAAACTGCAGTTTTGACTTTAAATACTCAAAAACTGCAGCATCTTACAAAATAAGGGCCAGCGCGGGGAAACAGCAGGTCTGACACTAGCTTGTGCTGCCCCCGCCAGGGGGGGAAACCATGTGCAGTTCCCTTTAACTTCAAGAAAGGTACAATTGCAAAATCATTGTTGTCGGGGAGGGGCGACCCCCCCCGAGGTAGTGCACGACCACGTCAAGGTTTTTGGGGGGGTTGTTTGGCTATGTTTTACACGGCTTAAACTGGAAAAGTATTTCACCCGTACTGCGCAAATTTGGGGGTAAAAACCTCCCAGTCATTAGGTAATCCCCCAGTTTCATGAGAATATGGATTACGCCCCCCTCTCCCCCTGCACAATACGCCCCTGGGGGGGGAATAAGTGAATGTGAGTTACTGTGGCGGATACGCGTGCTAGTAAAGAATCCCCTGGGGGGTATGGGGCCCCCCGCCCCGCCCTGTGCGAGCTCCCAAACTACGGCGTAATTTCGCCCCGCAATTACACCGTGTGAACATAGCCTTACAGCTGCGGCGGAACAAAAACCCCAGACTTTTTTGGGGACTGGGGGCGTCAATCCAAATTTCACCAGGGTCTCTCCCCAATTTTGAAAAACTTATGCAAATTAGGGCCCGGGACTGACATCATCCATGGTGCTACTTTTCCAGGTGGAGTGATGGGGCATGCCCCCCTCCCCCCCCTGAAATTCACCTTTAAGGCCACAATCAATGAAGTCTATTTGCAGGTGGATTTCTGATCAATAGGACACAAGGCTCCATGTGGCGCCCCCATCAGCCAGGAGCCGGCTCTGCAGACACAGATCCCTATGACCTTTCCCAGAGGACGGGGACAGCAGGGGGTCACTTACTGTCGGACGAGGGTCAAAGCGAATCCGGCCATGGCTGGAGGTCGGAGCCGCACTCCCAGCTCCGCATTGCGGGGCCGCCCGGCTCTGATCAATGTACACTGCCCCCAGGCCACCAATCAGCGAGCACGTTCACTGACGTCACGCCCCGCCCCCTCTGGAACTGAAGGTTCTAAGTTCTGAGGAGCAGAGACAACTGCGATAAGGAGGAGACAGCCCTGCTCCAGTCACAGCCCCAAAACGGGGGGGAGCCTGCTCCAGTCCGCCAAA
>JAODAL010034750.1:0-43837 GCA_025379985.1 Phyllomedusa bahiana | reverse complement strand
CCCGGAAAAAATTCCCCCTGGGACCAGGAAGCTGAAAACCTTGTAAAGTGTGAATTTTTTCCATTTTATCCCTTTTTTCATAACTGATTGTTGCGTATCCCATAGCCTTGTTTATTATATTTGTTTATGTAAGACTGGGGAAAATCATTTTAAAAATTAAAGTTAGCCTTAATTCGCAAGTTTTTGTGTTGCAGGATCCATTTCTTGAAGGAGTGTATTTTTTCTTGGTAATGCTAAAGAGAGCAGTGAGTTGACCTGAAAATAATTTTTTTTTACTTTGTTTTTAAATTTAATCTGTTAGGAATCAGATTCCTTCCGGCTGATTCTTTTTGATTTTTAAAGGAAGGTGGTGGCAGCGTGTATTTTTGGGGGGGCTGGAACTGTCTTGTGGTGCGATTTATGCTTGATTCGCTCCCTGAGTGAAGGGGGGAGCGCAGGTGGATAAATCTACCCTTTACAGTGGCCCCCCAGTCACGGTTGGTGAGCGTGTACGTGACAAAAGGGTATTTTTGGCACTTTCAATTAAACCTGTGGTGTACAAAATTGCTGTATTTCACATTTAAGTGCAAGGTGCCTCAATGAACAAGCTGTAGTGTGCCCAAAGTGAAAAAAAACAGTATCTAAAATGTTTCGGATAATAAAGGTATTTTTGGGGACCTTTCAATTAAACCTGTGGTGACTACAAATTGCTGTATTCACTTTTAAGTGCAAGGTGCGTCAATGCACAAAGTTGTAGTGCGCAAAAGTGAAAAAACACGTTCTGAAATGTTTCAGATATAAAAGGTTTTTTTTGGCACCTATTCAACCTGTGCTGACTACAAAATTGTGGATTCTAATTTAACTGCAAGGTGGCTATTCAACAAAGCTGGAAGGGGGCAAAATTTGAAAAAGAACACCTATCTGAAATGTTTTTATTTGATAATAAAGTGGAGTTTTGAAACCTAACAAGAGACCTTGCAGTTACTAGAAAAGATGTGAAATCCTAATATAAGTTCAGGCTGCCAATAACAGGAAATATTTCAATAGAAAACTGTTAATAATAAAGCTATTGCAGTGCAATGTTACACTAAGTCTTGGTGAACTATATCCAGTATTCTTTATAGAGCGTGTCTGTGTTGCCTGCGCCCCCTCCTCCCCCGCTCTCCCCCGTGAATTTACAGTGGTAGATGCCCTTTAAAATTCTCTACCTAACTACAAAAAAAACTTCCAATCTTGATCTAACTAAGTTGTAGGATCACAGCTAACAGAAGAGCTTTCTCTGTGAAGAAATAAAATTTAATTTTCCCGCTGAGCTGTTTGGAACACAGGCAGACCCACACGTCCTACTGCTATGAGACGCTGGGGAGACACTGATCATGAACAGGAAGGGCTGTTCTATGTAAATGAGGTCATGGGATTTTTTCCAGCCAAATCGCAACCTACACATCCCAGTCATGATGTCGCAACACATTCCCCCTGCTCTATTCTGTAAGCTGATTTGCTGGCCCCCAAAAATGACAGGAAGTGCCGAAATGGCGCGATTTTAAATAGATGATGCACAGATTTTAACCTAAATTATCGCATGATTTAAAATTTTGATCAACATAAAAAACTGTGCCGATTTCAACTTTGTCAAAAATAACGCTCAACACTATTTAATACATTGCAAAAATATCTACATTTCTGTTTTTTTTCTTACAAGATGGGGTGCAGAGTGTACATTAATGAGCAAAAAAATTAACTTTTTTGATCTTTCCAAATGGCTGCAATGAAACAAAGAGTGAAAATGTAAAGGAGTCTAAATACTTTCTGTACCCACTGTAGTTTACATAAATCCCACCCCTTTTGCATCCCAGTTCCCATTAGTCACCCAGAAGAAATGGGGTGGGGGTGGCAAGTGTGATGTAAGGTGTCTATAACAGGTGTGTCTACTGTGTATGTGTCTATGTATTGCGTATATTTGTGTGTAAAGCATGTAAGAATGTATACTTATAATATTGTGTGCATTTGTGTGTATACATACACATGTATGCATACTGCAGATATGTACATCTTTTTTATTGTTTATATGTGTACAGTATATGTATGTATCAAATAGCAGTAATATATATGTGCATGGTATAGTGACACAATCTAACTGTCCACTATAGTTTAACTTCTGTCTGTATTGTATGTACTGTATGTAAAATAGGTGTACTATAAGGGTTCACATGACAAAGATAAAATACCGGTCGGATTAACTGACCGGTATCTTGGGGTTTTTTTGTGTGTAAAGGGGGGTGGTTTCTGTCCATGGGTTGCAGATTCAGCCCTCCCCCTTCACACTAATATGTTCATGTTCCGCCTGAAAAAAGGGTGGAAGAATGAACATGTTCTAAGTTTTTCATCACACTGGCCGTGTAAAAAAACATCTGGCAGAAAATCTGTGCAGTGTCAACTCCTGCACAGATTTTATATTTAAGTCTATTTGAAAGGTTGACAGTTGGTTTACAGATCGTTTTTAAATCCGGAAAAACAGTCTGTTAATCTGACTGAAAACCAATGCCGTGGGAACAGGCCCAAAGTGTGCACTGCATAGTTGCACTTTCTGTGTACTGCTGACAATCCAATATCCCTGTCTCTGGAAAGGGGAAAAGAAACCAAAATAAACAGTATCCCACAGAAGTGAGTACACCCTTTACATTTTTGTATCATATTATATCTTTTCATGGAACAACACTGAGGATATGACACTTTGATACAATGTAAAGTAGTCAGTGTACACCTTGTGTAACAGTGTACATTTGGTGTGCCCTCAAAATAACTCAACTCACAGCCATCAATGTCTAAACTGCTGGCAAAAGTACACCCCTAAGTGAAAATGGACAAATTGGGCACAAAGGATGACATGTATGAATAGCTTATGTTCCGGCGAGAGATACGGCATTCTCCCTATGTATGGCACGTAATGCGGGCACGTTTGGCACACTGTGTGCTAGACCTGACACGTTATAATGCTCGAAAGATTTGGGGTATTCTGGGGCGTGTTGCTCCACATTCATAATATTAGACACATTTATGAATGTAGGACGGCAAAACTAGGGGCAACATGTATGAGTTTTGGCGCCTAGGCGCCAATTTTATTGCGCACATTAGTAGAGTAGAATGCGCCTGAATCTACAAATCTGTTCTACTGCAGGTCGCGGACGCTTTATAATGTGCCTAATTTTGGAGTGTGCCTGATTATAGATCTTGTGAGCAGGTCTGCCCCAGTTTTTGGGCTGCAAGGATGCCAAACTACTGGTGCAGCCTCGTACATACATGCCGCCCTAGGTGCATAACTGCTCGAACATCTGCCTGAGCCTGAATAGTCCTAGTGGAACTATATTTGCCGTTAGGGCTAAAAATGTCCCTTATTTCTCTTTATTTTACCAGTAAAATTAAAAAAAAAAAAATATGATAATTATAAAACTATATAAAATTAAATTCTATAAATTTAATAATATATTATATAATATAAAAATTATATAAAATTACTGTATCCCAAATATCCCAAAGAAATAACATGATATCCTATAAAATGTATTTAAAATTAATATAATCTAAAATATATTTTAAAATACATAATATAAATTAATGAAACCTGTTATTTGAAAGCTGCACCGGAGGACCCCCGCTGCGTATCTCTGCTGGGGGGGGGGAGGGAATCACATTGGGCGATTCCAGGCTGACTGCGGGTCTGTAAAGGCCCAGCCTTATGTATTATTCCAATACATTTTTGGTGTACTAGGCTGCTTTTTGTGAATATTATGAGAACCTGCATTTAGGAGAGGGAAGTAACAGGGTCTATCAGGGCCAGTGTTCTTTTTGGGCCAACCCTCCTGGCACGATTACTCCAGCTATTATAGGAATAAATTTGAAGATAATATGGTTTGTTAGTTATTTTTTATTAATTTCTCTAAAGGAATGAGATATCATCTATCTATGAGCACAATCAAAACCTGAAAGAGACATCAAGAATACGTGTTCATCAAACTTTGAGTGTATAAATATTTCTATCCCTAAAAAAGTATTTACGAAATGTGTTCTCAGTTCTAATCTGGCAAGAAACACAGGTTTTATGAATTTTTTTTTAAATAAAAGTTATGTTTTAGGCTGCTTTTCCTTTGCAGTGACTGCAATACAGCATCTACCATAAATCTCATTCTCAATTAACTGTTTTAGCAGCCATTATCGAATTCTGGCACTCATTTATACATATGTTTGGCTCATTACTAATGCGCCAAACTACTGTGGTGCGACAAACATATACTCTCGGCGACTCGACCTTAGGCGCTATTTATGACCTCGCATTCACTACTTTCATATATTCAGGCACATTATACACTGAAAAAAGACGCAAAAAAATGGTTTCATACAGTGTCAATATTTTGTGTGATCGCCATTAATTTCCAGCACTGCCTTAACTCTCTTAGGCATGGGGTTCACTAGAGCTTCACAGGTTGCTACTGGAACTTCTTCCACTCCTCCATGATGACATCACTGAGCTGGTGGATATTAGAGACCTAAAGCACTTCCACCTTGTGTTTGAGGATGCCCCACAGATGCTCAGTAGGTTTTAGGTCTGGAGACATACTTGGCCAGTCCATCATCTTTACCCTTAAATTCTTTATCAAGGCATAGGTCGTCTTGGAGGTGTGTTTGGGCTCATTATCACATTGGAATACTGCCCTATTGGCCAGTTTCTGAAGGGAGGGAATCATGCTCTGCTTCAGTATGTCACAGTACATGTTGGCATTCATGGTTCCCTCAATGAACTGAAGCTCGCAGCTGGCAGCACTCATGTAGCCTCAAACCATAACACTCCAACCACCATGCTTAACTGTAGGCAAGACACGCTTGTCTTTGTGCTCTTCACCTGGTTGACGTTGCACTCGCTTGACATCATTTAAACTAAATAAATATATCTTGTTGTCATCAGACTACTTGTCTTCAGTAAACTGTTTGTGGCTTTCTTGTGCATCACCTTTAGAAGAGACTTCCTTCTGGGATGAAAGCCAAGCAGACCAATTTCATGCAGTGGGCGGAATGTGGGCCGAGCACTGACAGGCTGATCCCCAAGCCTTTAACCTCTGCAGCAATGCTGGTAGCACTCATACGTCTATTTTGAAGAGACAATATCTGGATATGACACTGAGCATGTGCCCTTAACTTCTTTGGTCAACCATGGTGAGGCATGTTCTGAGTGGAACCTGTCTTGTTTAACTGCTGTATGGTCTTGGCCAATGTGCTGCAGCTCAGTTTCAGGATGTTGGCAATCTTCTTATGACCTAGGCCATCTTTAAGTATAAACAACTGTTCTTTTTTTCGGATCCTCAGACAGTTCTTTACCATGAGGGGCCATGTTGAGCTTCCAATGGCCATACGAGAAAGTGTGAGAGAGATAACACTAAATTTAACACACTTGTTCCCCATTCACACCTGAGACTTTGTAACACTAACGAGTCACATGACACTGGGGAATAAAAATGGAAATTGGGCACAAATGATGTTTGGGTACGTCTATATTCAGGAACACCTTCCCTCACATGACATACCCATAAGTCCAATATCGAGAAGAGCTTAACATAGTGGCTGATCAATATATAATATGGATGTAGCAGACTTTTACTTGATGGTGATATCAAAACACTATCTATCTATCTATAGATGTTGGCTTTTGTGAGATATTATATACAGAATATACAGTTGAAACCAGTTAACATACAATATATAAATACACATATGAATGTTTTTATCACTATTTGCCTGAAACTTATTCAAGTTATAGTTATATAATGGACATGGACATAAAGTCCAGACATTCTGCTTTCATTTGAGGGTATCCACATTCAAATTGAATTAAGGGTTTAGGAGTTTCAGCTACTTAACATGTGCCACCTTGTTTTTAAAGGGACCAAAAGTAATTGGAAAAATTAAATAATTGTAAATAAAATGTTAATTTAAAATACTTGGTTGAAAATCCTTTGTTGCCAATGACTGCCTGAAGTCTTGAACTCATGGACATCACCAGACGCTATGTTTCCTCCTTTTAAATGCTCTGCCAGGCCTTTATTGCAGTAGTATTCAGTTGCTGCTTGTTTGTGGGCCTTTCTGTCTGAAGTTTAGTCTTTTAAAGGGGTTGTATTACATTAAATGGTCTTCAGAATGAGTGGACAGTGAAAACAAGAAACTTTGCAATTGGATGTCATTTGCAATGCTGTCTTGTTTTCACAGCCTGCCTTATTTTTGTTTTGTGTAAACACTGTTCCCCAGTGCCTGTCGGATTCCACCTCTTTGCATTTCATTGGCTAACGGCTTTACTAATTTACAGTCGGTCTGGGCCCCGTTCGTATTCACGGGAGCGTGCATTCCTGCCTCTCTCACTCAGAATAAGGGGCCGGCAACATTTCACTCTGCACAGCCAGCAGCTCCACAGTAACACTACAGCTGCTTCTACAATCAGAAAACAGCAGAATTATGCCCAGGGCCTTAATGCTGCTATGTGTAAACATAGAAAGGAGACAGATCTGAGCTGCTCTGGATGAGTTCAAAGAAGACTGGATTCATCTGTAACAAACCTCCAGCTGTGAGAGGAGAAGAGATCAGTGCTCTGAGTTCATAGAAGACTGTCTAGACTAAATGCAGGGCTGTGGTATGTAAACAAACAGCTCTTACAAAACAAGACTGCATAGGGAGAGGTCAGTGACATGTGGACTCAGACAGAGAGGGGGGATGTGCTATCCCCTCCCACTGATCTTAAACAAACACACTGACTTGGGAGCGAGCACGAACAGTGAAGGGGGGAGATGTCATTCCCCTTCACTTAAGAAGATATCAGAAAGAGAATTGTGGACCTGTACAAGCCTGGTTCTTCCATGGGTGCAATTTCCAGGGACCTGAAGGTTCCTCGTTCATCTGTACAAACAATTATACTCAAGTACAAACAAGATGGGAATGTCCAGCCATCATACCACTCAGCAAGATGTCTTAGAGATTAATGGGCTTTGGTCTGACATGTGCATATTAACTCAAGAGCAAAAGCAAAAGACCTTGTGAAGACGCTGGTGGAAACTGGAAAGATTGTGTCATTATCCACAGTGAAACGAGTACTGTATCGACATGGACTTAAAAGCCACTCTGCCAGGAAGAAGCCTTTACTCCAAAAGAAACATATAAAAACCAGATTAATGTTTGCAAATGCACACAGGAACAAAGGCCTACATTTTTGGAGACATGTCCTGTGGTCTGGCAAAAACTAAAATTGAACTGTTTGCCCATAATGACCATCATTACATTTGGAGGAAAAAGGGAGAAGCTTGTTAGCCTAAGAACACCATCGCAACGGTGAAACATGGGTGTGACAGCATCATGTTGTGGGGTTTTGTTGCTGCAGGAGGGACTTTTGAGCTTCACAAAATAGATAGCATCATGAGGAAAGAAGATTATGTGGAAATACTGAAGCAACATCTCAAGACATCAGCCAGGAAGTTAAAGCTTGGGTAGAAATGGGTCTTCCAATTAGACAATGGCTCGAAGCATACTGCCAAACTGGTTACAAATTGGCTTAAGATTAACTCAGTCAATGTTTTGGAGTGACAATCACAAAGCTCAGATCTCAGTCCTATTGAAAACTTATGGGCAAAGTTGAAAAGGCAAGTGCGAGCAAGGCAACCTTCAAACATGGCTCAGTTACACCAGTTCTGTCAGGAGGAATGAGTCAAAATTCGTACAGTTTAAGGACAATGCTACCAAATACAAATGAAATGTATGTACATTTTTGACTACTCTCTCTCTCTCCCTCCCCCTCTCTCTCTCTCTCTTCTCTCTCATTACTTGGCAAATATAAGTAATTTTCGTAATCCTAATTGACCTAAAACGGGTAAAGTTTATTCTGATTTCATGTCAAATTGTGAGAAAAACATGCATATGTGTCTTTTTATATAGTGTAAGTAAACTTCTGGTTTTAACTGTATATATATGTATGTAGAACTCAAAACTCAAAAGTATTCAATGGTGGTGCGAGCAGAACAGTCCTGACCAAGACTTCAATAATAATGTAAAAAGGATTCGCAGCACTCCAACAAAATGTGAAAAATGTGTGCTTTTTATTCACCCATTGATTCTACAAGATAGACAGACAGATAGATAGATAGATAGATAGATAGATAGATAGATAGATAGATAGATTTGTGAGATCACCATCAAGTAAAAGTCTGCTACATCCATATTATATGTCGATAACACTATGTTAAGCCCTTCTCGACATTGGACATATGGGTACGTTATATGAGGAAAGGTGTTCCTGAAAATGGATGTACCCATACATCCAGGAGATCGAGCAAGTTCACAAGTAGTTTTGAATGTGTTGCAAATTTTCTTACAAAATAAAAAAAATAAAAAAAAAATTGCTACTAAATTTATAAGCTAACTAATGTCACAAAAAATAATAATACATTCATAAAATGATACCAACATACACTATTTTGTGTGATAAAAATATTTGTCTTATGTGCAGACCTTTTGGCAATGGCAATTTTTTCTAACTTTTCACAACATTTTAATATTTTTCACAAATAAGAAAGAATCTCTTGAAACAAAATTTATTACTATTTTAAAGCACAATGTGTAACAAGAAAACAGTCTCTAAATAACATGGATAGGTAAAAGTATAAAAAAGTTATTTGCACATTTGGATACATTTGGAACATGTCAGATTTAAAAATTGGGGCTCTGTCAGAAAGGTCAAAACTGGTTCCACTGGTAAAGGATTAAGGTGAAGCAATTGTGTAAACTGAAAAACATTGATTTACTGATCTAAGTAGCATCTTGATGTTTTGCCGGTATCAAAATACGCAAGCATAAAAATCCCAGTGACTTTGACACAGGCCAAATTGTGATGGGTCGATGGCCATGTCAAAACCTCTGCAAAATGGCAGGTCTTGGTGGGTGTTTCCTGTATGCAGTAGTTAGTAACTGCCAAAAGTGGTAATGGGCACTCATAGGAGGGAAGACTAGCACATCTGATCTGAAGCCAATGAAAAGCTACTATAGCACAAATTACTGAAAAAGTTAATGCTGGTTTTTAGGGTCAGAACAAACAGTGCATTGCAGCTTTCTGCATATGAGGCTGTGTAGCGGCCCACTGGTCATAACACTCATGCTGGCCTATACCACTGCCAAAAGTACATACAATGGGCATTTATCTGAATTTGACATTAGAGCAATTAAAGAAAGTGGTCTAGTCAGATGAATCACATTTTCTTTCACTCTGTAGGTGATGGCACCTTACACAAAATTGTTCAGGAATCATTTGTGGAAAACATAGAATTCAAAGTAAAGGCTTGCAAATTCTTCAGTTCCAAATCTGACTGAGCATCTGTGGGATATGCTGAAAAAATTCTAATAATAGTCTTTATTTATATAGTGCCAACAAATTCTGTAGCACATTACAATTTAGAGGGTATAAGTATAAACAAAAAAGACAAACATTACACAGTAAGGCTATGTTCACACGGCTTAAATTGCGACATATTTCGTCCTGTATTTCGCGGCGTACTGCGCCTCCTCTCCCCGCTCGGACAATATGCCGTGGGGGAAGATAAGTGACATGTCAATTACTAGCGGCGAAAATGCGCCGCTAGGAATGAATGTCTATAAAGCCAGCGGGCTGCTGGCCCCCCCGCCCTGCGGGAGTCGGTGCAAGCTCCTGAAGTCCTGGCATAATTATGCCGTGTGAACTTAGCCTGAAAAGCTACTTACAGATCACAGACAAGGGGCCACATGTATGAAAACTGCCTAGGTCTAAAACTCACTTTGTTGCCCATAGACACCAATCAGAATGCCCCTTTCATTTCATATAGTGCTCTGTAAAAATGAGAGGGGCGCTTCGACTGGTGGCAACAAATTGATTTTTAGACCTAGACAGTTTTCATACATGTGGCCCAAAGTGTGAGGGCCCTGCTAGAAATCTTACAATCTATAAGGGTGTGTGGGTGAGACGAAGCCTGAGTAGTGCTTGGTTAACACAATGGTCCAGCCATGTTTCATACTGTAGGAAGGCACAAGGTGCGGTAGTGGACGGACGCTATGTGTCACCGATCTGTCTAAGATCGGTGAAATAAAGCCTATTTATTTTGGTGTCAGCGGCAATAGGCCACTGACACGTTTTGTATGTGTAGTATGGCAGTAATGCCGTAATCCGGGTCGGGCTTTATTGGAGCAGTCTGTAGAGTTGGGTGGGATGGACTGCTCCCACACTCCGGTCCTGGGCTTACCAGCCCTATATAAGGCCAGCAGGCTCAGGTGGAAGGGGGTGTGGTTCCATTCCTGTCAAACACTGCTCAGTGGAGTGAGCAGGAGTGAGAGAGCCAGAGCTGGGCCTGGATAACCGTGGATGTACTACAGAGACCGGCATACGGTATTGTGACTGCAAATCAGGACTGTGATTTATGTTTGTTTTTGGCTGAAGCAAGCCCTGCTGTTTATTTTCCTTGTTTATAAAACCGATGCCAATAAACCCTGCAGTATTGCACAACGAAGGACGGCCTCCGTTTGAGCTGATTCCCACAATTGGTGTCTCGGATGCGGGCAACATCCTGGAATAAGAGGCTGCATCCCTGGATTAAGGCGGCTGCTACGTTTAAAAACCAAACAAGTGAAATGGAGGAGCTGCTGAAGCACCTGGTGCAGGTGAGCACCCAGCAGCAACAGGCCCATGCTGAATCTGTGCGGTCACAGCAGGAGACCAACCAGCTCCTAATCAGGCAGATGGCCATTATGGAGGAAGCTATCCGGGGGAAGGAGACGCCAGCTACACCCCGTCAGGAGGACGGACAGCAGGTGCGGAAGAGGGTGCGAGACGCCCTGCAGAAGATGACCCCAGAGGACGACGTGGAAGCCTTCCTTACCGTCTTCGAGCGGGTGGCTGAACGGGAGAGACTACCAGCTCCGCAGTGGGCAGAGGTCCTGGCCCCGTTTCTCACTGGCGAGCCTCAAAAGGCTTACTATGACTTATCTCTGCAGGATGCCAGGGAATACCCTCGACTCAAGTCGGAAATTCTGGCGCGCCTGGGCGTGACGGTCACAGTCCGGGCACAAAGGGTGCATCAGTGGGGATACAGGATGGACTGGCCCCCGAGGTCCCAAATGTTTGATCTCCTGCACCTCATCCAGAAATGGCTGCAGCCGGAGGTCTGTTCCCCAGCCCAGATGATAGAGAGGGTCATGATGGACCGCTTTGTGCACTCTCTTCCCAAGCCAGTGCAATGCTGGGTGGCGCAAGGGAATCCCCAGACGGCGGATGACTTAATCGGCTTGGTAGAGAGATATCAGGCCATGGAGAATTCCCTGGCTGATCCAGGACCCTATGCCTCTCCCTACTGGCAGACCCCGACTGACCCAGGAAGTCAAAGAACTAAGCTCCCTAGAGACGCCCGTCCTAAGGCCAAGGCCCTGCCAGCGCCGACATCCCGACCCCCTGTCCGGGACATTATCTACTGGAGATGCCAGGCTGTGGGGCATGTGGCGGCCCGGTGTCCCCTTGGCTCGGAACCGATGGACTGTTCCGTTGGGCGGCGTACGTCTCTGTTGGCGCTTCCGGCATGCACAGCTGGGTTGGACACTACCCAGGGACTTCCACTCTGTCCCATCAGGGTGAATGGCACCCCTGTAAGGGGTCTCCTGGACTCGGGAAGCTTGGTTACTCTCCTGACAGCCAGTATTCCCCATGTTTTGGTTCCAGGGAAAACTTTGGGGGTCACCTGTATACATGGGGATACCAAAGCGTACCCCGTGGCCCAAGTAACTTTAAAATCCGATGGGGGTACGGTGTCACACCATGTAGGCATTGTGCGGGGATTAGTGCACGAAGTTATAATTGGCCGGGACTGCCCTCTCTTTTGGGGACTGTGGGAAGGTGCCATACAGCGAAAGCACCCCAAAAACCCAGACAGTCCTGAGAGCACTGACCATGAGGTGGTCCCCGAATTCCCGTTCTCCGTCATGGTAGGGGATGGTGAGGGGGAGTCAACCCTTGATGAGACACTGCCAGACCTAGGAGTATCTAGGGGAAATTTTGGGACGGCCCAGCTGCGGGATGAGACCCTAAAAGGGGCCTTCAACAGCGTGGTGGTACTTGATGGGGTACCCCAAGAGTCAGGGGCTGAGGAAAGATTTCCCCATTTTGCCGTAAATCAGGATTTGTTGTACCGGGTGACCAAAATCCGTGAGGGAGTGGTGGAACAACTTCTGGTTCCCACACCATACAGGCGGATGGTAATGGATCTGGCCCACAGTCACGTGTTGGGGGGACACCTGGGGGCCGATAAGACCATAGAAAGAATTCTACACAGATTTTACTGGCCAGGGTGCTACAGGGAAATCCGAGACTACTGCCAGTCCTGTCCCCAGTGCCAGATCACCTCCCCTGTTGCCAGTTTTCGCAGCCCACTAATACCATTGCCTATTATCGAGACACCCTTTGAGAGAGTAGCAATGGATTTAGTAGGGCCCGTGGTAAAGTCGGCTAGAGGACACCAGTATATTCTGGTCGTCATGGACTACGCCACCAGGTACCCAGAAGCTGTACCCCTTAGAAATGCTTCCTCCAAGGTAATTGCTAGGGAACTATGGCACATATTTTCCAGAACGGGCTTGCCGAAAGAGATCCTGACGGATCAAGGGACCCCGTTTATGTCGAGAGTTATGCAAGATCTTTGCAAGGTTCTGAAGGTGACCCAACTACGCACCTCTGTGTACCACCCCCAGACAGATGGCTTGGTGGAACGTTTCAACAAGACCTTAAAGGCCATGTTGAAGAAGGTAGTAGAGAAAGATGGCCGAGATTGGGACTACCTGTTGCCATATCTCCTGTTCTCAATCCGAGAGGTTCCCCAAGCTTCCACAGGCTTCTCCCCTTTTGAGTTACTCTATGGCAGGCATCCCAGGGGACTATTAGATATTGCCAAGGAGACCTGGGAGAGTGAGGTCACGCCCCATAAAAGCGTCATTGAGCATGTGGCACAACTACAGGAGCGGATCACTCAGGTACTCCCTATTGTTAAGGAACACCTCTTACAGGCGCAGGAGGCGCAAGCGAGGGTCTACAACAGGTTAGCCCTGTGTAGACAGCCAGTTTTAGTGGCCCCGGATTTCTCGCGAGAATTTGTAGTACAAACAGATGCCTCAGAGGTCGGCCTAGGTGCGGTAATGTCCCAGGTTATCAATGGGGAGGAACATCCCGTGAGTTTTCTGAGCCGGAAGCTGTCCCCTGCCGAGCGTAATTACGCCATTATTGAGAGGGAATGCTTAGCCATTAAATGGGCACTAGATTCTCTCCGGTACTACCTCCTGGGTCGCAAATTTAGGCTGGTGACTGATCATGCCCCGTTGAAATGGCTAAGGGAGAAAAAGGGCAACAATGCCAGGGTCACCCGTTGGTTCCTGGCCCTGCAGGATTTTAATTTCTCGGTGGAGCACAGGCCGGGCAAGCTGCAGGGGAATGCAGATGCCCTATCGAGGGTACATAGTTTGATGGCTGAAGGTGCCCAGTCCCCCGGCATTGGGCAGAGGGGGGGGGGTATGTAGGAAGGCACAAGGTGCGGTAGTGGACGGACGCTATGTGTCACCGATCTGTCTAAGATCGGTGAAATAAAGCCTATTTATTTTGGTGTCAGCGGCAATAGGCCACTGACACGTTTTGTATGTGTAGTATGGCAGTAATGCCGTAATCCGGGTCGGGCTTTATTGGAGCAGTCTGTAGAGTTGGGTGGGATGGACTGCTCCCACACTCCGGTCCTGGGCTTACCAGCCCTATATAAGGCCAGCAGGCTCAGGTGGAAGGGGGTGTGGTTCCATTCCTGTCAAACACTGCTCAGTGGAGTGAGCAGGAGTGAGAGAGCCAGAGCTGGGCCTGGATAACCGTGGGTGTACTACAGAGACGGGCATACGGTATTGTGACTGCAAATCAGGACTGTGATTTATGTTTGTTTTTGGCTGAAGCAAGCCCTGCTGTTTATTTTCCTTGTTTATAAAACCGATGCCAATAAACCCTGCAGTATTGCACAACGAAGGACGGCCTCCGTTTGAGCTGATTCCCACAATACATATGGGGTAGTTTACATAAAAATTGGAATAACCTATCACCTACACTGTATATCTATATACAGATAAGTGCCCAAGTGTAGGGAGTGTCAGAAACGTGTGTGAGAGAATCTGGGGGGTTAGCAGTTAGGGATCTTGGTAGGCTTGCCTACGATGATGTATTCTTAGGGCACTCTTAAAACTGTGAGGGTTATGAGTTTGCCTGATTGTGTGGGTTAGCATGTTCCAAAGAACTGGTGCAGCATGTGTGAAATCTTGGAGATGGGCATGGGAGGATTGGATGATTGAGGTATGTAATTTAAGATCATTAGTAGAGCTCAGGGAATGGGTAGGGTGGTAGACAGAGATGAGGGAGGAGATGTAGAGGGGTGCACCGCTGTGGAGAGCTTTATGGGTGAGTGTGATGAGTTTATATTGTATCCTGTACTGAATGGGCAACCAGTGCAGTGATTGACACAGGATAGAGGCATCAGTATAGCAGCTGGAAAGAAAGATGAGCCTGGCTGCTGGATTCAGGACAGATTGGAGAGGGAAGAGTTTACAGAGAGGGAGACAGATAAGCAGGGAGTTACAGTAGTCAAGACGAGAAAGTATAAGTGCAACATTAAGAGTTTGGGTATGTTCACACGGCTTATTTATGGATTATGCCTCCTCTACCCGCTTATACAATATGATCGTATTGTAGGCGTGGGGTGATAATTGACATGTCATTTATTAGTATTTATTAGTAATGACAGTCTATGGGGCTGGCCGGCTGCCGGCCTCCCCACGCTGCAGGTGTACATGTCGATCAGCACGACTCCCGAACACCCGGCTTAATTGCGGGGCGTACTGTATGCCCTGCAGTTAAGCCGTGTGAACATACCCTTAGAGTCTCCACTCAGGACCCTTCCTACAGGCAGGCGGGGCGGGCAGCCACATACCACACGAGGCACCACTCACCAGAGGGGGCGCTGCCCACCCTGCCCGCCTGGAAAGACAGGCCAGCTGTTGGCATCTAACTCTGCACAGCCGTTTTAAAATAGCAGTGCAGACTTAGCAGCTGCACTTGCCAGGGAGAAGGCAGATAGAATTCATTACTGTCCGTGGCTTCCGGATTGTACATCAAATAAATTATTCAGCACACTCGTCAGCGTTCTTTTTCGGTGCTGGGCTCAATAGGATATTCCAATCCATATCAATAATTATAGTCTAATTGCCCACACACAAAACAAACAGAATGTAAATTATCATTCAAAGAATTGTTCTTTATTTTTATTAGATTATTTAAGTATACTTTCATCAACTTGGAAGGTTTTTGATCCAACTGATCTTTTTCAAACAAGACGCTAAAAAACAAACATATAAACAAGAAAACAATAAAAAAGATGACCCCCCCCAAAGTTAAACACATCATATCAAGTGACACAATATATATAAAACAAAAAACTTACATATGTCTTAATTAATATGTACATCATAATTACATCATCCTATATATGAACAGATATAAACAATACCTCAGCATAGTACCATACATGATTAAATATCAGGAGCATAATTAAAGAATACCTCATGACAGTTATGGAAAATTGTCCCTGCTCCTCTAAATGTTAATATATAAAGTATATAGCTGACAGACGACTGTCAGTATCTAAGATACCAGGCACTCAAAGTATAAATATAGACAAGTTGTTTACCTGCTGGCATGTGCAGGCCAAAAGGAAGCCGGCCGTAGCCTGGTATAAGTGAAGACAGACTGCCACGCTGTACTGTACGCCCTTAATATGCATCCTTTTATATTATAGATGGTGATATCTTCTCATCTATCCTCAATTAAGGTATATGTCTGATACTTTGTGCCCTATCAGGATCTTTTGATTTTAGATATTAAGTTTGTTTGAGGTCTGTCAGCTACAGTATATACTTTATAAATAAACATTTAATGGAGCAGGGACAATTTTCCATAACAATCATGAGATATTCTTTATTTACAGTATGTTCCTGATATATAATCATGTATGGTACTATGGTGAGCCTTGTCTATATATATCCATATATAGGATAATGTAGTTATGATGTACATATTAATTAAGACATATGTAAGTTTTTTGTTTTATACATATTGTGTCACTTGCTATGATGTGTTTCACTTTATAGGATCATCACTACATAGTTGAATAGTTACATAGTTTGTAAAGCTGAAAAAAGACAGAAGTCCATCAAGTTCAGTCTATTTTGCTACAGTGGAAGCAAAAACCCCCATGGGGTAGAAGCCAATTGTCCTCATTTTAGGGAAAAAATTCCTTCCTGACTCCTATCTGGCAATCTGAATAAATCCCTGGATCAACGACCATTCTCCAGAATCCTATTCACTATAACTTGTTATATTATTACACTCTAGAAATGCACCCAGACCGTTTTTGAACTCTGTTAGTGAATTTACAATGACAAGTTCCTCTGGCAGTCACAGTCTCACTGCTATTACAGTAAAGAATCCCTTTCTATGTTTATGAAAAAAAACTTTCTTTCCTCTAGGAGTAGAAGATGCCCCCTTGTTCTCGATACAGTCCTGGGTATAAATCAATCTTGGGAAAGATCTCTATATTGACCTTTAATATACTTATACATATGTATTATGTCCCCCTGCTTAAGCTCTACAAGGTCTTTCCTGTGAGCTGGTGCCCAAAACTGTATACAATATTCCATGTGCGGCCTGGCCAGTGACTTGTATAATGGTAGACTGATGTTCTCATGGTGTGCACATATGTCCCTTTCAATACATCCCATGATCTTGTTTGTCTTGGCAGCTGCTGCCTGACACTGGCTGCTACAATTAAGTTTATTGTCCACCAGGATTCCCAAGTCCAATTTTTTCGTTTAACAAGTAATCATGGAATGGATATTTTTTTCCTATGTGTATAACCTTGCATTTATCTGTATTAAGCCTCATCTGTCACTTCTCTGCCCAGGCCTCCAACTTATGCAGATCACTTTGTATTAAAACATTGTCCTCTATTGTGTTCATTACTTTACAGAGCTTAGTATCATCTGCAAAGATTGATATTCTACTATGCAATCCATGTGTAAGATCGTTAATAAGTAAATTAAAGAGAATAGGGCCCAATACTGAGCCCTGTGGTACCCACTAGTAACGGGGATCCAGTCTGAGTATGTACCATTAATCACCACCCTTTGTTTTCTATTACTGAGTTACTTACCCACTTGCAAACATTACAAGTTACTTACCCACTTGCAAACATTTTACACCAGTCCAAGCATTATCATTTTTACTTACCAACGTTTTATGTGGCACTGTATCAAATACTTTAGGAAAATCTAGATACATGACATCCAAGGCCTCACCCATTCCAGCCTAGAACTAACCTCCTCATAAAAGCTGAAGAGATTAGTTTGACGGGACTGATCCTTCATAAACCCATGCTGGAACAGAATTATTAATTTATTTTCAGTGAGATACTCCAGTATAGTATCTCTTAGAAAACCTTCAAACATTTTACCACAACAGAGGTTAAAATTACTGGCCTATAGTTTCCAGGATCACTTTTTGACTCCTTTTTGAATTGGCACCACATTTGCTATGTGCCAATCCTCTGGGACATACCCCATTATTATACAGTCCATAAATATTAAGAATAGGGGCCTGTCTATCACATTACATTTTTCCCTTAGGGCATGGGGGTGTATTTGTCTATTTGAATTTTCTTAAGGAGGAACTGCACTTCTTCCTGGGTAATACAAGAAAGTATTAAGGTCGAGTTTACCTCCTCTCTCTGCCAACAACAGGAAGGTCATTTTCCTTAGTAAATACAGTGGAGAAAAAATTGTTTAATAGGTTTGCATTCTCCTCCTTGTCCTTTACAATACCTTCCTCACTATTTTTCTAAAGGCCAACATTTTCAGTTTTATACCTATCAGGGGGCTTATATACCTATCAGGGGCTTATATACCTATTGGAAGGCTTCTGTTCCTACCTACTGACAGGAGATCTATAAACCTACCTACAGGAGTTATTTGCCAATCTTCAAACATGTGGCCAATATACATATCTGCCTATATACCTAGCTACAGGGGTCTATATTCCTACCTACCTACATAGGATTACATTTCTTCATACTTGAAAAAGATGAATGGATCCAGCGTTCTTGGTGAAAAAATGCTTCTATTTATTTACATATTAATAGTGCAGACGGTACAAAAAACTGGATTAAAACCGACGCGTTTCAGGCATAACTTTCTTGCCCTTTGTCACGGTAATCAAGGGCAAGAACGTTATGCCTGAAACGCGTCGGTTTTAATCCAGTTTTTTGTACAGTCTGCACTATTAATATGTAAATAAATAGAAGCATTTTTTTCACCAAGAACGCTGGATCCATTCATCCTTTGTGTATTCAAGTATGTCAGGCTTTCTGCCGGGAGCCAGGATTCCGAGCGATGGTGAGCTAATTTGACCAGCTGGGGAAAGAGGTACAAGTGAACAAGCAGCGGCATGGTGAGCGATCCTTCATATATTTTTTGTATAAGTTTAGTACTGTAAATTTCTTCACTCCGCCCTTACTGCAATTTAGCCTAGGAATTACCCTGGCTCCTTCTCATAACTTTCAGGACTTAAAGTATCTCTTCCTCACATCTTAGGCCCCATTCATGATATCTGTCCAATGGATACAGCAGTTGGGCTTTGATGGGGCTATAGTAAAAATTGGATTACATTTGCCTTATTTACAGAATGTTTATAATTTGTGCATCAGACAAAAATATGGCAGACCACGATGATATAAACGGTTACGAATGGTCTGACATGACACCTTCCTTAAACATGTCTCGGGTTGAGTGGCATTCATCATCCAATTCTGCAGGATATTGTTTGCAAAAAAGCAGTCATCAGTGTGTGATGGAGCCAAAGGATAGCCACTTCTTTGCCTTTCTGTGACTCTTCCAGTCTCTCGGTATCTCTGTTGCAACCTGCTGATGACACTCTGTGCCACTCTAAGCTCATTGGCTACTTCTGTCTGAGAGTATCCTGCGTGAAGCCTTGCAATGGCGAGTTACTGTTGACCAATTGTAAATGGTTATCTTGGTCTCATGATGTCAAAATGTGAACAGCATTATGAGGAGGATTGCTTAAATCTCAATTCAAATTGATGCACTAAATTTTTTGGGCAATATTGGGATTAAACAGCTGCTTTGAATTTTGCTATTGAGCTCCCCTTTAGAGATCAGCAAGTCGTGAAGAAAGTACTGAAACAATGAACAATTGGACTTGTGAATTCTAAATTAAAGATGGTGTTATTTAGTTTATTTTAAAAAAAATCAAGAATTTTTATGTTCATCCTGAGATTTCAAACAAAAGCCAAATATCCATAACTTTTTGTGAGTAGTGTAAGTGAAATCAGTTTTAATGAGAAAATACTTGCCATGGTTGAAGAAAGCCTAAATGAAAGGGATCACATAAGACTAACACTAATTATATATATATGACCACAATAAATAAAAGTGTATTTAAAACATAGCTTTTAATATGTTCCTAATAAAAACCAACAAAATGGTGATGCTAAATGGAATAAAAATGTAAAAATAAATAAATAATCAAAAACTTACCATCATCTGTAGAGGCAAGAATATTAATCAGATTTTAAATGTTCTCTAAGTAAATAATTTTAGACACTAATATAGGGCCACATGTATGAAAACTGTCTAGGTCTAAGACTTTCTTTGTTGTCCATAGAAACCAATCGGAGCTCCCCGTTCATTTCATATAGTGCTTTGAAATAATGAAAGAGGAGCTTTGATTGGTTGCTATTGCACAACAATGATGACCTAGACACTTTTCACACATGTCCCCCTAAATTTACACAGTTACAAAACAGCTAAAAAGTTAACGTATTGTTAATTATGATAGGGGCATATCCCAGGGAAATATTTCTGAATGATTTAAGTTTTTTAAGTTCATAGATTCTTCTATTAGAATAACAGTCTCTTTAATTTAACAATACATTTAATGCTTTGCTATTGGCATCATCTGTACACAGCAGTGGCCCTGACTAGTGTTGAGCGATTGCGTTGGCTATCGAGATCGATCGATAGTCGATAGTCGGCCGCTATCGATCAGGTTTTTCGATAGTGAGCAGTCGATTATGAGTGATGACCATTAAAGTCTATGGGAGAGCAACAACACCTTCATTATTACACCCAAACAAGGCTGGAGAAGCTGAAATTAACATCCACAACAGTCAAATGGATACGTGCTACATCTTAGGCAACACACTTAGGTTATAAAAGTCACAGAAAAAAAGTCACAGACCATTCACTATCCCTGTCTTGTACCACAGCTTGACCCTTAAACCTGCATCACCCACAAATTAAAAAGTCCAGAAGGCAGTATGATTTGAACCATCATGTTACTTGAACTGGACATTGAATATCCCTGTCCTGGAACGCAGCATGAGCCCCAAACCTGTATGACCCCCAGATTTAAAAAGTGCCGCAAAAAGGAGTCTTTCAACCACCATTTTAGTTTCACTGGACATTGACTATACCTGTCCTGGACCGCAGTATGACCATTAAACTGTTCTGACCCCCAGATTAAAAAGTGCCGGGAAAAGGAGTTGTTATGTCTGTATCTGTTATGTCTTCGTATACTACACCGTATTTTTTGCACCTTTTTATTGTAGTGTGGAGTCTATATAATCGGAGTTTTAAGATTTACGTGGAAGCTGCGTCTCTGAACAAAGCTGTGTGCGCAAAAGTCAAAAAAACACGTATCTGTTATGTTTTCGTATAATACACGGTATTATTTGCACCTTTCAATTCACCTGTGGTGACTATAGAATTGCTGTTTTAAGATTTACGTGGATGCTGCGTCAATGAACAATGCTGGGTGCGCAAAAGTCAAAAAACACGTAACTGTTATGTTTTGGTATAATAAACGATATTTTTTGCACCTTTCAATTCACCTGTGGTGACTATGGAATTGCTGTTTTAAGTTTGTCGTCGGTGCTGCGTCCATGAACAGTGCTGGGTGCGCAAAAGTCAAAAAAACACGTAACTTTTATGTTTTGGTATAATAAACTATATTTTTTGCACCTTTCAATTCACCTGTTGGTGACTATAGAATTGCTGTTTTAAGATTTACGTGGATGCTGCGTCAATGAACAATGCTGGGTGCGCAAAAGTCAAAAAACACGTAACTGTTATGTATGGTATAATAAACGATATTTTTTGCACCTTTCAATTCACCTGTGGTGAATATAGAAATGCTGTTTTAAGATTTACGTAGATGCTGCGTCAATGAACAATGCTGGGTCTGCAAAAGTCAAAAAAACGTAACTGTTATGTTTTGGTATAAAAAACGATATTTTTTGCACCTTTCAATTCACCTGTGGTGAATATAGAATTGCTGTTTTAAGATTTACGTAGATGCTGCGTCAATGAACAATGCTGGGTGTGCAAAAGTCAAAAAACACGTAACTGTTATGTTTTGGTATAATAAACGATATTTTTTGCACCTTTCAATTCAGATGTGGTGAATATAGAATTGCTGTTTTAAGATTTACGGAGATGCTGCGGCAATGTACAATGCTGGTGCGCAATAAGTCAAAAAACACGTAAACTGTGATGTTTTCGTACGATACACGGTATTTTTGGCAACAAACAACCTGTGCTGACTACAAGATTGCTGGATTGTAATTTAACTGCAAGGTGGATATATCAACAGTCACAGGTGTAATGGGTAAAATTGAAAATGAACACCTATCTGAAATGTATACTGATAATAAAAGTGGAGTTTTGCAGCTAACAAAGAGACCCCGCTCCCATCGCCGTGAATTTACAGCGGTAGATGCTGCTTTAAAATTCTCTAGCTAACTACATAAAATCTTCAAATCTCTAATCTAACTAAATTGGAAGGATCACAGCTAATAGTAGAGGTTTCTCTGTGCAGAAATAGACTAATTTCGCTGAGCTGTTTGGCCACAGGCAGAGCGCAGGTCCTATCCCTTTGAGACGCTGAGAGACACTGAGGCTGAAACAGGAAACGCTGTTCTATGTAAAACGAGGTCATGTGATTTTTCCAGCCAATCGCAAGCATACACATCCCAGTCATGACGTCGCACACACATCTCACCCTGCTCTATTCTGTAATCTGATTTGCTGGCCGCCAAAATTACAGGAAGCGCCGAAAAAGGCGCGATCTTAATAGATGATGCACAGATTTTAACCTTAATTATCGCATGATCTGGAAATTTCGATCACCATAAAAACCTTGCCGATTTCAACTTTGTCGATAAAAATCGCTCAACACTAGCCCTGACAATACAGATGGAGAAACAGCATTTCAGCACATGCAGTCAATCTGACACATAGATTTTTTCCTAACTGTCATTAAAGTAGCACAAATTTGCTAGGAGGGGGAGTGTTAACTCAAGTATTGATTTAACAAACTGAAAACAAACTAGATTTGGCAGCCACATGCCACTTCCATTAAACCCCAAAATATCTTCAACAGTGGTAACCTCTGTTTAAAAGTATTTTGAATCACTGTTTTCAAAGAGGCTGGTGTGATAGCTGTCCATAAATCCTGGTCCTGGCAGCTACAATTTCTAAACCATAGTGGGGGAAAAAAGATTACGGTATTTACCACTCGGACAGGAAGATTGATCTTCACTCAGACTGATTGACACTTCTTTTATGACTGAGGGAGCTGTTGATAGCTGGCATATCCAGAATTGATTTATTTCAGTTTTTATTCTTAGCGGGGTTCTTCTTGGAATAATGAGGGCTGATGAAGCTTGGTGTTGCTCAGAGCATTGGCTGGTCTAATTTATGTTTCAATAATGTGAGATTATGATTGGATTAATGACTTTAGAAGTTTGACGCTACAAAATTTTTCTTAATACTGCAAAGCACTTTTGGCCATCATTACAGGGTTTGCAAAGAATAGCAACTAGCACACAATATGTTGTGTCTCAGTGCAGACATATAAAAGATTATGCATAATGGCTGCTGCTCATGCAAATGTCAATTGATATTGTGCTTCTCATATAATGTTACAATTTATCAAATGCTTTAAAACACAGGCTGGAAGTATAAAATCTATGTTTATTGAAAATTTTTATTCCCACAAAAAAAAAAAAATGTTTACACATTAAACAAACTAGATGTCTCTAAAATCCCCTGAGTTACTATACTCATTCTTATAATTATTATTTATATACTATAGTGGTGGTTTGATTCAATATAGTACAAATCAGTTGCCTGCACAACTGCAGAAATCAAATAAACATAAAAATGAAAAATTTGAGATATGGCAAAAGACACGTTTCCAAAGAAAGGCCCGGGCCCAGAGGATGAATTCGGCGAGCCTTGTCATTTTATGTGGCTTGTGAGAGCTTAGACACAGTTATCATTAATTTACAGGGTATTAACTGGCTTTCAACTTTCCACAGAAAGCGCAGGCAGTGCTTGGCAAAGGCAGCAGTGCCAGCACAAAGATTCAGTGCTCTGGCGCACACCTCCAGAACACTCTGTTCAGCAACTCACAGGTGGTTGCACAGCTTGCAGCTTACCGGGGCCATTGCCCCCCCTCCAATATAGGAAGCTTAGTGCTAAAGAGGTGGAAGTGGTTGGCTATTATTCAACCTCAAAGAACTGACCATGTGGCGCATCATACTATCTCTGGTTGAACAACTTGAACTACTTTATCAGCAACTTTATCAGAAAAAAAGATGCATACACCATAGAAAACCCACTGGGACAATTTTTTTAGTTCTGGGATGATTTTAAAAAGGGAAAATTTAAACAGGGTTTAAATGAGTTTTAATTTTTCACCCCTACAGTCATTTTGGAGTCAATGAAAATGCTGATGTAACTGTCACGATCTGCCTGGCATTGGGCCCAGTTAATTCCTTTGACCCTTGGGGCTGTTCGGTATTATTGCTGCTTTGCCTGAGATTTTCCTGGACAGGCTGGTTCTGCCTAATGTTCTGCTATGGTTTCCTGCTTGTTCACAGGCAACCTGAACTTCTGCTTTAATTCTGTTTGCCTGATTTCTGTGTTGTTTTTCCGCTTCCTGGACTCTCTGTTTTGCTCCTCACGTCCCCAAGGATTGACCCCCTGGTTATTAAGTTTTTCTTTCTAGGATGGTTTGTGTTTTTGTACATTTGCGTTTTGTCCACAAAAAAGTAAATTTTTGCTACAAATCTGAATGAATCTCAAGCCCTAAAAAATGGCTACATGGAACAGTAGGGCTGTCCATGTTTTGTCAAAGAACTGTTTTTTCCCTTGAATGTTTTAAAGGGAACAGCGGGCTTTTTAAGTGGCTGCTGGTTTTTGCAGGGAACTCCCAGAGGTCCCGAAACATTTTTCAGACAAGCCCACTGCCACATCTGTTGACGATCCTGTGCTCGCTGCCAAGTTTGCTGACGATCCCGTGCCTGCTGCCAGGTCTGTTGACGATCCTGTGCCCGCTGCCAGGTCTGCTGATGATCCTGTGCCTGATGAGACTTTTGCCTGTCCGGTCTCCCAAAGCCAGACTGTGTTCGGTTACAGTGCCAATCCACCGACGTTGATTCCACAATTGCTTTGGGCCCCTTGGGGGGCGTTCAGTTTTTTCTGTCAGAATGCATGTATGGCCCTTTTTTGAGGGTTTTGTTTTTTTCCAAGCCTCAGCCAGGTTTTTGTATGATCCCTTTTAAATGGTTTTTTTCCCCTGGGCAAATCCCTGGCTAGGGGGGGGATATTTATACCCTTTCTGTTTCCCTTTTTTGCTTTGCCTGGATTTTCCTGGCATGCGGGTTCCCCCCTGGTTTGTTCAGCTAGGGTTTTTTCCTGCTTGTTCTCTGGCCACCTGGACTTTTGTTTAATTTGTTTTTTCTGATATCTGTTTAGTTTTTTGGGATTTCTGGGCTCTTTCTTTTCACCTCCACATTCCCAAGAATCCACCTACTATTTATTATATGTTTTCTTTTTTCCCCTTTTGTTTTTTTTGGGTTTCTTTATTTTTTTTAAATAAAATCCCATCTGCCAGAAACCCCTCCTCTGAAATTTTGGGAAAAACCTCTGGTATAAGGTTTTGGGGGAGACTTTTAAAGGAAATTTTTTGTTTTAAATATGCAGTGAGAACTCATTTTACCAACACAGCAAATGCCCAATTTTTTTCACTTTGATTATTTTGGTTTTAAACTTTGCCTTTTACCCCCTTTTAAAAACAAATTTTCCCGATTCTCCCAAGTCATTTTGTTTTGCTTTAAAGGGGAAGGTTTTTATTCAATAACAATATTTTCTCAATTTCATTACCAATACAGAATTCATGAAATACATTATGCGGCTGACACTTTGAATGTGGGTTTTAGAAATTTAGGTTTTGTATAAAAAGAAAACATTAAACGGGTTAAAGGGAATTTTTGGGGAAATTTTCCGGGGGCCCCATTTTATTTGCTGCCCCCTTTCCCCCGCCTGGGGACCTCAAAAAATTCCCCGATGTCCTTACAAGGTCAGCCTAGAGGGGGGGCGAATCGTTTTAAGAAGTGGAATTTTTTAAAATTTTCCCGGGGAAAACTTGGGGTTCGGAAACGAAGCCCGAACTTTGGGGTACTTGGGTTTTTGAACGGGGTTTTGCTTTTGTTTTGTTTAAAAAATGGCTGCGAGCCATGGCGTTACATGGGGCAAAGCCTCTGGGAGGAAGAAGGGATAGCCGGGCCATGACATGTGCAGAGAAAAGCCAATCAGGGGGGGCCCGGGGCGGGATTCTGGAGTCACCGAACTATTTTAAGCCCCCGACCCGCGCGGGAGCTAACACTCCTTCACTGTACGACAGGGAAGGTCCCTTGCTGCGGGTGATAGGGCTTTCTGAAAAAACTGATTTTTACACAGGGGATTTTTGGGGGTTTTCCCAGCTTGTCCCCAGAAAATTTTTCTTAAAATTTTTCTTTTTTCTATTTTTTGGGGTTTTTTGGATCGGGAAAACCCAGTGTGGTCCACTGCGTTTTGCATAAATTTAAATTTCCAAGTGGGATCTAACCCTTTTTCCCTGTTGTATTCTTTTTAAAGAAAACAGCGTTTTTTAAAATTTTACAAATCCCAATTCTTTTTTTTTGGTGCTCAATTCAAATTGCGCAATTTACATAAAAAGGGGTTAATTAAGCGTTGTTTGCTGGTGTGCTGAAAAAAATTTAAAACCTTTCTTTTTCAACCCCCAAAAAATATATATATTTTTTTTGGTCCCAAAATTTTCACAAGAAAAAGGTTAATTAAAATTTTTTATCTTTTGTTTTTGGGGCCATAGAAATACCCCAATTGTAACCCCGTAAAAAGTTCTAGTTTGTGGGGGGCTAAATTTCTTTTTGCGCAATTTACTTCCGGGGGGGTTTTTAAAGGGTTGTTTTGCTGGTTGTGCTAAACAAAAATAAACCGTTTTTTTTCAACCCCAAAATTTATATATTTTTTTTTTGGAAAGCCAAATTTCAAAAGAAAAGGGTTTTTAATTACAATTTTATCTCTTGTTGTTTTGGGTTTAAAAAAATACCCCAAATTGAAATTTACGCTACAAAGTTCCCTGGGTTTGGGGGTTGGCTCAATTCTATTGCGAAATTTTAAATCCGGGGGTTTAAATTTAAAGCTTTTTGTTTTGCTGCTGTGTGACAAAAAAAAACCCGTCTTTTTCAAACCCAAAAAATATATACTTTTTTTCCTTGTGGGATAATTACAAGGGAAGGTTATTTTAAGTTTGTTTGGCTTTTACATTTAGTAAAACCCCAACAGTGCTTGTAAACGAAACTACAAAAAATTTTTTTTCCTGGCCATTTGGGGGGAGGCAAAAAATTTATATAAAGGGTTACCCAAAGCTTTTTTAAATGGGTTCTTTTGGGAAGGCCCAAAAACGGGTGTATATTTATCTTTACAGATAGCTTCTTCAAACAGTGTCTTTTCTTTTTGAAAAAAAAGAATACAAAAAAAATTTATGTAAAGACGAGAGGTGGCAGGCTCTGCAACTGGAAGTGGAAATTTGGCAAAAACTTTTCCCTGAAAGGGGCCCCAAAGGTCGAAAGCACAGCAAGGGGGAGGGTTGCAGAAAGGGGTCCCCCGGGTTTCGGGGGCCAAAACTGCCCGGGTCATCTAGCGGCCGTGTGTTTTTTTTCCAGAAACCCAAAGGGTTCTTAAATTGGGTTTGGGACTAGGTCTTCCCTTCCTCCCAGATGACATCTGACCCCCCCAGCCAAGAGTCGGTGGGGACCTCGGACAAACATTTTGGGGGCCCTTGGCCCGGGAGGGGGAGGTCAGGGGGCCCTCACTGGTCCTACCCCGCCTCTTTTCCCATCCAGTTCCCTCGCCGGGGAAATCAAATATGTGGTCTGGGTTTCGCGAAACTATATAGCGGGGGGATGAAAAATTTGGGAGGGCAGTCAGCAGTCCCTTGGCAGCAAAGGGAAAAATGGGGCCCAATATCCCCAGCTTCTTCCCAAGTAGGGGGCCCCAAAAGTATAGATGGGGGAGAGTGGCAGGGGTTGGGTCATGTGGGGGAGAGGTCAGCCTCGGTTCCCAAAGGGAGGGTTTTGTGAAAACATTTAGTGACGATGAAAAAAATTTGAGGTTGATGAAACCCGACCGCACTTGGGAGCCGGGTGAAAAGGAAAGGGCTTCATAATCGTCAGGAAAAAGGGGGCGTCAGCTTCCCGGTCGGGCAGCGGGCGCAGCCGGGCAAGGGGGTTGGGTTTGTGTGGCCGTAAAGGTCAGCAGGGTAGCAGCAGTTTTGAAGGGGGGGGGAGCCAAGGGGCCCCGGGGTGGGAAAAAAACCCGTTTCCCGCAGGGTCCAAGACAGAAAGCGGCACGGGGGGCCCCTCAGCGCCCGGAAAGCGGGGCAAAGAAAGTAGTCACTCGGGGAGGGGGGAGCTTTGGGGCGGTAAAATCAGCTAGGGGGGCGGGTGGCAGTTCTTTGCTAAAACCGGAGGAGCCGAATAGGGGTTTTATGTAAAAACTGTGGGAAAAGAAATTTGAAAGCGTGGCCGGGGAAAGCAAATTTTTGGGGCACAAGGGCCCCTGGGTCAACACATGCGCTTCACCATCCGGGGGCCCTGGGAAGGGAAAAAAAAAGTGGCTAGATGTGGTGGTCCACCCTTGCCGCTTGCAAGCAGCAGCAGGGGCCCCAGGGGCCCCGGGCCATGCCCTTTTCACCCAGCCCAAGGCTCCCCCACCTCTGCAGAAGGCAGCTGTTTTCTTTAAACTTCCTCTCCCGGCCCAAAAATGCTCCTGCTCCTCCCCTTACTCATGGGGCCAGCAGTCTTTTCAGAGAGGCGATTGTAAAGGGGAAAAACAGTATGCGCCCAAACCCAAACCCTAAGGTGCAGCAGTGACCGTGCTCCTGTCCAAGTTGTTGGTACGGGCGGGTCCCTTTTTTTTAAAATGGTGGACTCTGCACCATTCAGAAAAACTAAGGGCCCTTTGTGCCGACCGGGAGATGGGGGAGTTCCAAGCCGTAATTTCTTTTCCAAAAAGGCTGTACCAGCCCCTTCAAAAATTATGTAGAACAGAAAGTGGGTCAGTCCTTGAGCCCTTTTCGGTTTGTTCCAAGGTTCACGGCAGCGCGGACGTTGGAGCTTTTAACTACGGTAGGGCCAGTACATGTTTCCCTTTTTTTTGGCCCCCGGGGGAATGTGCTTTGCCCAAGGGCCACCAAAAAACTTGGACAGGGACGCCGCTTTCTCCTCCACGTTGTCAAAACTGGCTGCTCCGCGCCCAAAGTCCCCCTCCCCCTCCCCCACCACCAAACCCCCAAACTCAGCCTCCCCAAGTTTTCCCGCTTTCCCTCATTAAACCCATGTTTTAGGGAAAAGCGGGGGGTCAGCCCGTTTTTTACACCTTGCTTGCCCCCGGCGAAAGAAGTCAAAACAGGGGGGAAACTCCCCCGCGTCATGCAAGCAAGAAAAGGATGTGTGGTTTCTCCGCGCCAAAATGCCAAAAACGGAACCTTTGGGGACGGAAAAAATGGGAGGAACATGGTGTCCGCGCTGCACCCCAGGGGGGGGATGGTCCCTGGGGCCCGCATGGCCACGGTTCAAATTTGGGTTTTAAAAAAAATTCTGAAGTCTTCCCTCACCATCTTCCAGAAAATTTTGAAAATGGCCAGGGAAAATGTGCATGCACCCTTTTTTCCTTTTGTACAAAGCCCGGGAAAACCCTCCTCGAGTTTTCAGCGGGCAGAACGGCCCCCCCCCCAACCGCTCTGATATTTCGATGTTTACCCGCTGGAAATTTAAACCCCCCGCACTTTTTGGGACCGATGTAATGAACAGAGAAAAGGGCCAAATTTAAAGATTTTTTTTATGATCCCGGCCCGACAGAAGTACTCCCCGTGTTAAAATTTTATTTTTCAGGCCCGGGGCAGCTCATGGTGACACCTGCCCTTTTTTTGGGCCCCTTCGAGGAGGGCCCGTTTTTTGTTTTAGTCGCCCCCGGGTACGGGATGAATTTTAAAGTCATTCCACTGCTTCAAAGTCTTGGGGAAAAGATGCTGAAAAATCTGTTGGGCAGGGGACTGGAGATTTTGGCGAACTAAAATCTCGTTGGCCCATTTAGTCCGGTGGGGATGAAAGGGAAAGGGGGAGGAGGAGGAGGGGGGGACATTGGGGGCAGAAGATTGTTTGGTGAAAAAGAGTGGATTTTTTACCAAAGGGGACAAGAGAGGAGGGGGCAGGAGCAGCTGGAGGGGTGGATGGGATGAGGAAAAGAAGGGGAGATGACTCCCCCAAACACCGTGGGGGTATACAGTGGGAAAAGGAAGGGGAGGGGGCCCCCCGGGGGTCACTTGTGCAGATGTCCCCCAGCTGCTTATTTTCCTGGCTAGTGACAGCCGAATAGTCCCGCATCCGGGCAGAGGGATTTACTTCTGGCTCTCCACCCCATTGGACCCTCGCCCCCCCGGGCCTAAATTTGGGGGCCTTTTTCCACAAACTATTGAGAGGGAAGGAACAAAAATCAAATATATAGGGAAATCCTCCGTAATCGTTGGCCGCTGCCAAAGTGCGGAAACGTCCTCCCCGGGCAGGTCTGACCGGGGGGGGTTTCCCCACAGCTAAGGGACTACTGCCGGGCTTCCCGGGGGAAGGGGGGGGGGGGGTTGGGGGCGAGTACCAGCCCCTCAAAAAGGGAACCTAAGTTGGGGGTTTCCCAATGAGCGCTTCCTTTACCCCCCCTAGGGAGGGGGGCAGTCACCAGCAGCAGCGCCCGCGGAAATGGAGCATTTTCCCCGAACCAACAGGTTTGTGGGTACTTGGACAGCACTCTGCCACCCAGGGTTTGAAGATCCCCTGGGGGTACTGGGCAACCCAAAACTGGTTTTGTGGGCCCCAACTTGCCGGTTTTGGGTTTTTCATGGAGAAGCTGTTTCCCGCCCCGGCCCGGGGTGTGGCATCAGGAGCGGGTGTTTTTAGTGCGGCGGGGGGCAATTTGTTTCCCAGGGAAACCCCCCCTTTTCCACGGGAAATGTTGAAAAGACTGACCTTTTTTCAAGATGAATCCCGGCGTGGATCGGCCAGGATTTCCACACACCAATTTCCTTTGGCGTCGTCTGGGTTTTCCCAACTACCTGCCTCAGCCCCTATTTTGTTTCCGCCAACCCCCTGATGCCACACTTTTGCTGATAGTTTTCCATCTGCCCACCACCGTTTCTTTACCAGGGATGGTTTTTGCCAAACCCCCCTCAACACTCTGTCATTGTGCCCTCTATGGGGTCATGTGGGTTTCTGCTGTTGTGTTGCCGTGACTTTCCCCATGTGTCATTGTGCCACTTGCGGCCTGGTACTGTTTTGCCACCTCCAGAAAGTCATTTGCCACCTCTTTACCCCTGCTGTTTTTCTCCTGTTTATCCCTCCACTCTCTGTCATTGTGCCCTGCTGACCTCTTTCTGCGCCGCCGTGACCTCCGCTCTCAGTCATTTTGCCCCTCTGTGGCCTATTACAAATTTTTCCACCCGAAAAATGTCATTGTGCCACTCTCTGATATTGGGGGTTTTCCTTTCTGTGTCTCCCGTCGTTGCCCCCCCACACTGTGGGCCCATCCTGTTTTTTTTCCCCCCTTTCCAGAAAATTTTTTCATTGTGCCACTGTTGACCTCATGGGTGTTTATTTTGGGGTGTGCCCTTTTCCCTCCCCACGTGTCATTTGTGCCAATGTCTGCCCTTTTGCTGGGTGCTGTTGCTCCCCCGGGGCCCTCCAACCCCTTGTCACTGTACCACTCTTTGGCCTATCCTTTTTTTTGGGCCCGCCCCAGAATTTGTCATTGTGCCCCCCCCCCTGCCTGCCTCATTGCTTTCTGCCAAAAGTGAAACCCCACACTTTGTCATTGTGCCACTTGCGGCCCTCGGTACTGTTTTTGGGCCCCTTTCCGAAAAGTCATTGTGCCACGGGTTTAAATTTATGCTGCCGGGGGCTGCCGAGGGCACCTCCACACTCTGTACTAATGTTTTCCCCCCCTGAGCTCTCGTTTGTTTTTTTCCCGCTTTTGCCCGCCATGCCTTTTTCAGGCTACGTTTCCCGCTTAAATTTTTTGGTCGTTTTGCCCCCATAAATGGGCCCCGGGCATTTTTTTAGTGAAAACGAAATTTTAAGAGCGGCGCAGTTTATGTGGTTTTCCCTACAAACACAACATTGTTGAAGGAAACCCAAACCCAAACCTCTGGGATATTTAAGCATGGCACAACGTTTACAGCACCCCCGCAGGCTCTGGGGCCTGGAAATAGCTGTTTTTTTAAAGTTTATTCGTGCCCCAAGTAATTCGGACCGAAAAGAATTTTGTGGAAAATTCGGCGAAGGGGGGACCCCAAACCCCGAATTTTTGAGAAATTCGCCCATCTCTAGTCCAGCCACCAGTAGAAACGGGAGATCAGAAGAAACAACTTACTAGCACCCGGGTGGACGGCCACTAGAGAGCAATGTCCCCACTTCAAAATTTTCCTGTGAGATATGTCTTCCCAGGAGGAACATACCAGGGTCGCAGAGACCAGGCGCTCAGGAGATATTATAAGTTGAGAGACAGCTTCCTTCCCGATCACATCAGAGGCATGGGAGAGGGCATCGGCTTTGACGTTCTTCTCTACAGGACGAAAATGCATCTGGAAGTCAAACCGCGAAAAGAAGTGGGATCACCTGGCTTGGAGCGGATTGAGTCGCTGGGCCGACTGGAGGTACTGGATGTTTTTATGGTCGGAATAAATAGTGACGGGGTGCCGAGCTCCCTCCAACAGGTAGAACCATTCCTCCAAAGCCAGCTTGATGGCCAGCAACTCCCAGTCCCTGATGGTGTAATTCTTCTCTGTCGGGGAGAATGTCTTGGAGAAGAAGCCACAAGTGACCATCTGCCTTTAGGTTCCTTTTGCATGAGAACTGCCCCGGCCCCAACCGAGGAAGCATCGACTTCCAGAAAGAGCGGCTTCTCGGTGTCAGGTCAGCTCAGAATGTGCGCAGAGGCGAAAGCTGCTTTTAGTTTAGTGAATGCTTCCTGGGCCTCTGGCGGCCACCGCCTAGGGTTGGTGTTCTTCTTAGTAAGCGCTACAATGGGAGACACCAACGTAGAGTAATGCGGGATGAACTGCCGATAATAATTGGAGAAGCCTAGAAAGCGTTGTATGGCCTGGAGGCCAACCGGCCTTGGCCATTGCAAAATGGCAGACAGTTTTGCAGGGTCCATCTGCAAACCCCTGTCCGAGATGATTTAGCCAAGGAATGGAAGGCTGGTTTGGTGGAAAAGGTACTTCTCTAACTTGGCGTAGAGGTGGTTAGCTAGACGTCTCAGCACCTGGCGAACATGGACGCAATGAGTCTCCAGATTGGCAGAAAACACCAGGATGTCATCCATGTAAACCACGACACAGGTATACAGGAGGTCCCTTAATATATCGTTCACGAACTCCTGGAAGACTGCCGGGGCATTACACAGCCCGTAGGGCATGACCAGGTACTCAAAGTGACCGTCCCATATATTAAAGGCCATCTTCCACTCATCCCCCTCCCGGATGAGATTGTAGGCCCCCCGCAAGTCCAGCTTGGAGAAGATCTTCGCTCCGCGAAGACGGTCGAATAGCTCTGTGATCAATGGCACTTTAATTTTATTGAGTCTCTGATAATCAATACAAGACCACAGGGAGTCATCCTTCTTCTCCACGAAGAAGAATCCAGCACCAATTGGAGAGGAGGACTTGCGAATGAACCCCTTCTGGAGGTTCTCCTGTATATAGGCCGACATAGCTTGGGTTTCAGGCAAAGACAATGGATAGACCCTTCCCCTGGGAGGACTGGTACAAGGCAGCAGGTCAATAGAGCAGTCGTACGGCCGCATGCTTTTCAGAAAAGACGTCAGCAAAGTCTTGGCATGCTGCGGGTAGTCCAGGCAACGGTTTATGAGGCGCCAGCGGAGACGGGGGACGCACCGGGCGAGGTGCCACCAGACAACGATTCATGCAGTACAATCCCCAGTGAATGACCTCTCCAGTCTTCCAATCGAGCGTAGGGGCATGGCGTTGCAGCCACGGCAGCCCCAATAGAATCACCGAAGAAGACCGGGGAAGCACATAGAACTTGATTATCTCCTTATGCAGGGCCCCTACCTTGAGAGACACCGGTTTGGTAGCATACAGGATGGAATCACTCAGGAGCTCCCTGTTGACTGAAGAGATCACCGCAGCTTCCCTAGGTGGATTTCTGGGAGGCGATACTTTGTCACCAGATAGGTGTTAATGAAGTTCCCAGTAGAGCCAGAGTCCAAGAAAGCTGGGACCTGGAACGAGAGTCCAGCATCAGTCACAAACCATACCGGCATAGTCAGGCGTGGAGAGGGAGAACTTGCACCTAAGGACACCTCTCCCACGTAGCCTTGGTGCCAGCATTTCCTGCCCATTTGGGGCATTGCGGACAGTCCCTACGGAAGTGCTCTGGACTGGCGCAGTATAGACACAGATTTTCCCCATGACGTCGGGACAGCCCTTGCTCGGAAAGGTGAGCTGTGTCGACTTGCATAGGTTCTTTGGCGAAAATCTGTGGAAGTGGCAGTGGGGGTCTCTGGAACACAGGAGCCAGGCGAAGGAACTGACAAGGACAGACGTTCCTGATGGAGCTCCTCTTCCCTCTCAGCGAAGCGCATGTCGATACGAGTGGCCAAGTGAATCAGCTCAGACAGTGAAGTCGGAGATCTCTCGCAGCCAGCAAGTCCTTTACCCTACAGGAGAAGCCCTTCTTGAAAGTAGCACATAAAGCGGCCTTATTCTAGGTCAGTTCTGATGCCAGGCTGCGAAACTGGACTGCGTAATCTCCCACCGAGGAATCCCTTTGGCGCAGGTTCAGGAGCGCAGTCTTGGCAGATGAAGCAAAAGCAGGTTCCTCAAACTCACTGCTGAATCCCTTGAGGAAGGCCTGCAGGTCAGCTATCACAGGATCACTCCTGTCCCAGAGGGGTGTAGCCCACGCCAGTGCCTTCCCGGAGAGCAGACTAACCACAAATGCCACCTTTGACCGCTCAGTCAGGAACTGGTCGGCCATCAGCTCCACCTGCATCGAACACTAGGTGATAAATCTCCTGCAGAGCTTCAGGTCTCTGTCGAACTTGGAAGGAAGCAACAGCCAGAGCTTGGGGCCCACAGGGGCCAGTGGAACCGCCGGAGTTGGAGTAACCGTGGGAGGTGGCGAAGACTGCTGTTGAGCAGCGATGAGCTGCTGCATCATGGCGGACAACTGGCTCAGTTGTTGCGCCTGTTGTGCCAGTTGCTGGTATTGCTGGGCAACGATGGTCGTAAGATCCGCCACACTGCGCAATGACATCTTGGCAGGATCCATGGCTGGATCTTACTGTAACGGCCAGTGGAAAGAGGATCCACTGAACCACCGCAAGCGATGGCACAGGCCACGCCAGGGAGCAGAGTCTAAGTGGGTCCCGGTATTCACCAGAGACCGCCACAAGGCAGGAAGGACTTGCTGCGGCGGGATTCCACCAGATCACTACCCCTGATGCGACCAGCTTGCAGAGGCAGCCGAGGTGCAGCGAGGTACAAAGTCATCAGGCAAACTCATAGACGGAGACAGGCCGGCAGGTCAGGGGAGGCGGCGAAGGTTTGTGGTCGGTAGACAAGAGCCAAAGGTTCGGTACACGGGAATCACAAACGAAGCTACAGAACGCTTTCTCAATAGGCATAGGGCACTACAGATCCAGAAGGGTCATGTAGGAGGTGGAGCCTTTATATAGGGTCAGCGGCCGGCAATCCACCAATTACTGGCGCGCTGGCCCTTTAAATCTGAGAGAGCCGGCGCGTGTGCGCCCTAAGGGACGGGGACGCGTGCACTTGCCGTCAGGAGGATGCGGAAGCACAGTAGAGCAGCTGGGTGAGTACATGCGCCTCGGGGAACGATTGCGCCCGTGGTCTGATACATGGACCGCGGCGCCACTCGCCCCCGGCAACGGGGCGCATACTAGGTTATGAAAGCGTCATTCATAACAGTATTAATTATATGTCACATACTGTTACTATTATTATGCAAATTTATTTATAATATTATGAGCATTTGTTCATTATTTTATTTATTTATTATATATTCTGTTATATATTATTGTTAATATGCAAATCATGTTACAACACTAGCATGTTCTATTTTTATCTAGGACATGCAAGAAATGTATTTAAATTACGGTAATTGGGGATTTATACTCTTACTATATACTATTTACCATTATTTATGTAGTGAATTTGTATATCCTTCCCTAATATGTTTATCACCGTTATTTTTGTGTGGGACATGCATGAAACTTATTTGAATTAATTGGGGATTTATACTCTTATTATATTATATACTATTTACCATTATTTATGTGGTATATTTGAGTATCCTTCCCTAATATCGTTATCACCGTTCACTACTTTTTTTAAGGTGCTTTTTATCTTTTTATATACTTTATGCTGTACTTAAAAAAATTGTTTAAATACAAATTATATATTTTAATAATATGTGTTGGTTTGGTACATTTATATAGATAATTAAGTGATTCTGGTTAATGTTCTTATTTCAATAGAATTGATACTCCCCTAGTCAGTTATTAACTGTTGGTCATCGTCAGAAACTAAAGAGAGTATTATTAAGCATCAGCCAATTATCAGTTGAACAAAAATTTCTGGAAGTCTTATTGCACAAAAAACTTACAATTTTATACCATTTTCTTAACTTTCACAAAAAGTGAATTGTGCTTAATTAGAGAAGTTTGTCTTCATAAACCTTAACACATTTATTGCAATTTATGGTGCAAAAGTAGCATAAATTATAGCAGAAAACTATGTCAACCGATGTTTATTACCCCCTAAATGTTTATTGTTGAAATACCACTTCAAAGAAGTCATCTGATAAAACAGTTATTGTAGCCACAGACAGTTTAGAGAGCCATTTTAAGAAGTATACAGAATAAACCTGTAAATATAGGACAAAAAACCCTATAAATTGTATGCCCAAATGTTGTGCAGATATGTAGAGAGTTGCTTCAAAAATACTTCCACACATCATGCTTCCTCAGACTATGCCAGTGATTGTATCTGGATTCACTGTAGAGTTCACATTTGTATCTTGTGTCTCACAGATAATTTGATTAGAGTTGTTCTTTTTTCTTCTCCATCCAATACAGATTGCCATGATATGGCTCGGTAGACTTTGCTACCCAGTTGTCTTTGGATCTTCACTTCTGCTGCACATCTTGGCACTTTCTTCTTATACAAACTCATCTTCCTGCCCTCTTTACCTGTGCCACTCTTTCTTAAGGCGGATACAGTTTCATATTTAGTTGTGGGGCCCATGAGCTTCTAGTTACCTCTCTGGCCAAATAAATTAAAAATTTGCAGTTTTTTTCAGGATACTGTTCTTCCTTGCTCATCAGAAGGGTTAAAAACTCCCTATATCCCTCCCTTCATCCACACCTTCCCCACCCTTGGTTGAACTTGATGGATGCATGCTTTTTTTCAACCATACTAGCTATGTAACTATGAAAGTTTATTCAGTGCTGTGGCCTCTTTACAATTTTACCGTGCACAGCAACATGCTGTCCACCCATTATACGGGGAATTTGCAGAATTGCTCCCTTCAAGTGAACAAGTTTTCCCTGCAGTTACTTCCACAGCCAGGTAGCCACACATGCTGCTCGCAGGGAAAACTGTGAAGGAGCTGCAGCTCTGATCCTCATTCCTTTATTCTCAGAATCGATTTGGGTCCCAAAGGTTGTACTTCTGCCAATTGTAAATCAATAGTAGATCTCAGTGGTATGCTATCACTTAATAAGATGAATTAATTCCTTCATCGTAAAAGTATGTTCATAAAATAAGAAGAAATTTATCATCAATAATGTAGGAATACAATATGGAAAAGTAACAACTGATCTGGCACCAGGAGACAAAAATGTGATTTTATCTTGCTCTAAAGGGCAATTTTAAAAGTCTGGTAGATGTAAGTCTTGTTTCTGGCAAGGCCCACAAAGATAAGTTTTATTTTAATAACTTGTTCAGTTTAAGAATCTTAATCATTAGATTTCAAACTAGTTTAGCAATTTTTTTCTTTTTAAAATTGATAATAACATATGCCCATTTGAAATTATGTTTATTGAACAAATGCTTAATCCAGCAAAGTTGACCAAATATTGTAGAAAGCTTGATTAACCACTTAACGCCAAGGCCTCTTTTTTCACATTTGTTTTTCCCTCTGCGCCTTCCCAGAGCCATAACTTATTTTTACTTTTCATCTACATAGACATATGAGGGCTTTTTATTGTGCAGAGGCAAGACGTGTACCTTTCTAATGGTGTCATTTATTGTACCATAGAATATACTGGGATATTGCAAAAAATTCTAACTGGGACAAAAAGTGAAAAAAAAAACGTACTTGCGCCATGTTTTGCTTTTACCGAGTTCAATCTTTGGTACGATCTTTGCGACGATATCAAATATGTGTAACTTTTTTATTATATTATTTTTTTTAACTTTTTTACACATTCTTTTACTTTAACTTTTGAGTCCTCCTCGGGTGCTTCACCACTAGAGGGCGTTTATGCAGCCTAATGTATTGTAGTACAAAGATGGCGGTTTTACTACTTCCTGCCTGGAGCAGGAAATAGTAAAATAGAAATCATAGCAGAAATAGAAGCCTTCACAAGGCTTCCAGCTGCCAAGTTAACTGATTAGGAGACCGTGATTTTGCTGTGGGCGCCCCGATTGAAGTGAGGAACGGTGCGTCACAGTTTCCCATTGACTTAAATGGCACAGCAATCTTTACCACGGTGTTCCAAAGCATGAGGGGGCCAGCTTGGTACCGGCCCCATGGACATGTATTGTCAGCGTCACGTAATCGCTGCTAACAATTCACATGTCAATTCTAGTGTTGAGCGATTTTTATCGACAAAGTGAAATCGGCAAAGGTTTTTTATGGTGATCGATATTTTCCAGATAATGGCGATAATTAAGGTTAACAATGAGCATCATCTATTATCGACTCGCGCCTTTTTCGGCTCGCTTCCTGTATTTTGGCGGGCCAGCAAATCAGATTAACAGAATTAGAGCAGGGTGACATGGTGTGCAACGTCAGACTGGGATGTGGTCATGGGTTGCGATTGCTGGAAAAAATCACATGACCTCGTTTTACATAGAAAACAGCTGTTTCCTGTTTCGCCTCAGTGTCTCTCAAGCAGTCTCATAGGGATAGGACCTGCCTCTGTCTGTGGCCAAACAGCTCAGCGAAAGTTAGTCTATTCTGCCACAGAGAAACCTCTACTATTAGCTGTGATCCGTCAATTTAGTTAGATTAGAGATTTGAAGAATTTATGTAGTTTAGTAGAGAATTTTTAAAGCAGATCTACCGCTGTAAATTCTACGGCGGGGGGACGCGCGGGGGGGGCCCCGCGGATGAGCGAAACACAGACAAAGCTCTATCTATAAAGAACATTGGATAAAGTTCACCAAACGACTTTAGTGTAGACATCTGGTAGTGGAACTATCTTTATTATTAACAGTTTGCTATTGAAATATTTCCTGGATATTGGGGCAGCCTGAACTTATATTGGATAAACATTCATTTCTTAGTAACTGCAGGTCTCTTTTGTATAGCTGCAAACTCCACTTTTATCAGTATACATTTCAGGATAGGTGTTCATTTTAATTTTTGGGACTGTTGATATATCCTCACCTTGCACTTATATTACATAGAAACTCTGGTAGAGTCAGCACAGGTTGCTGTTTGTTGCCAAAAAATACCGTGTATCGTACGGGAAAAACATCACAGTTACGTGTTTCTTGACTTTTGCAGACCACAGTACTGTTCATCTGACGCCAGCATCTACGTAAATCTTAAAACAGCAATTCTTATTCACCACAGGTGAATTGAAAGGTGCAAAAAAATACCATTATATTATATCCAAACATAAACAGTACGTGTTTTTTGAACTTTTGCAGCACACCAGTACTTGTTCAGTGACGCAGCATCTAGTAAATCTTATAAACAGCAATTCCTATATTCACCACAGAGTGAATTGAAAGGTGTTACAAAAAAATACCGTTTTATTACTATCTAAACATAACAGATTACGTGTTTTTTGACTTTTGCGCACCCAGTACTGTTAATTGACGCGAGCACTCTACGTAAAATCTTTTTAAACAGCAATTCTATATTACACCTACAGGTGAATTGAATAAGTGCAAAAATACCATTTATATATCAAAACATAACAGTTACGTGTTTTTTGACTTTTGCGCACCCAGTACTGGTCACTTGCGCAGCATTACGTAAATCTTAAAACCGGCAATTCTATATTCACCACAGGTGAATGTAAGGTGCAAAAAAAAAAAATAAAAAAAAAAAAAATACCGTTTATTATATCAATCATAACAGTTACGTGTTTTTCTGACTTTGCACCACCCAGCATTGTTCCATTGACGCACCAGCATCTACGTAATAATTATAAAACGAGCAATGTCTCTTATTCACCAGACAGGTGATATTGAATGGTGCAAAAAATATCGATCTATTTTATAAACATAACAGTTACGTTGTTTTTTGACTTTTGCGCACCCAGTTACTGTTCATTGACGCAGACATCTACGGAAATCTTAAACAGCCAATTCTATATTCACCACAGAGGGGATTGAAAAAGGTGCATAAAAAATACCTGTTCTATTATATCAAAAAACATAACAGTTACGGGTGTTTTTGACTTTTGCGCACCAGTACTGTTCTCATTGACGCAGCAAGATCTAGTTAAATCTGTAAAACAGCAATTTCATTATTCACCAAGGTGAATTGAAAGGTGCAAAAAATTACCATTTATTATATTTCAAAAAATAACAGTTACGTGTTTTTTTTAATTTTGCGCACCACAGTACTGTTCATTGACGCAGCATCTACGTAAATCTTTTTAAAACGCAATCTATATTCACACACAGGTGTAATTGAAAGGTGCAAAAAAATACCGTTTATTATATCAAAACATACAGTTTACGTGTTTTTTGACTTTTGCGCACACAGTTAATGTTCATTGACGCGCCAGCATCTACGTAATATCTTAAAACAGCAATTCTATATTCACACAGCGGTGAATGAAAAGGTGCAAAAAATACAGTTTATTATATTCAAAACATAAACAGTTAGTGTGTTTTGACTTTTGCAGCATCCCCAGTATGTTCATTGACGCAGCATCTACGTAAATCTATAAAACTCAGCCCAATTCTATGATTTCTCACACAGGTGAACTTGAAAGGTTGCAAATAATACAGTTTACTGATATCAAAACATAAACAGTTACGTGTTTTTTTGACTTTTGCGCACCCAGTACTGTTCATTGACGCCAGCATCTGCGTTAAATCTTAAAACAGTGCAATTCTATATTCAACACCACTGGTGAATTGAAAGGTGCAAAAAATACCATTTATCTATACCCAAAAACTTTAACCAGATACGTGTTTTTTGGACTTTTGCCAGTCCAGATTTGTTGATAGACACTTGCAGTTAATTTGAATCCAGCTATTTTGTTTTTGTTTAGAGGGATTTGACGGAATAGCTCGTGATTTGCCGTCTTTTAATAAGAGGATCTTCCAAACTATTCATACCTTCGCAAATTTTTATTTTCTGGGACATGGATGCGAAATGCAGGTGGTAATGCGAGGCAAAAGAGGGGGGTAGCACTGGAGGTAAGAGGTACGAGAGAAGGTGATCCTTCCAGTGCTGGCGACAACACGCATGCCACGCGGATCGCTAAGTGCAGGACCTCAGGCCTGTCATCGCTGGCGTCAGGGGCCTGTGAATTTAAGTAACGAACTCGTCGCCAATCTGTCCTTCAGTGGTTAATGCAACCGCTTTCTAGCAGTTCTTACCTCCTGTCCTCCCAGTCACGGCCACAAATGTAGTCATCACAGCATCATCAGTTCCGTCCAACATGATGCTGCCCTAATGTCAACTCGTGTACCCACCACTGTGGAAATTTTTCCATTGTCTGAAGACCTCTTTGATGACAAATGCGGTTGGGCGTCAGAAGGCATGTTAAATGATCAAGAGGATGATTTAGTCTGCTCTGACGCTCAACAGTTACTGATGACCATCTAGAGGAGGTGAAGAAGGGAAGCCGCGTCAATCGGCAAAAATCACGGGCGGTCGTCAACGCCTTGCAGTGCCCCTTGCTTGTAGCCCGCAGATTCTGGTTGCAGAAAGTCAGGTCGACCAAGTCACCTGTGTTGATGATGATGATGATGACGACATTGCGGAATCCATCCTGGTCTTTTCCGCAGAATTTGCTTGCGAGCGCTTCTCAGTGGACGAGGAGGAAGACGATGGGTAGTGTAAATACGGGTCCCCCCACAAAAAGGGAGAGGGGCGGTCGCAGAAGTCCGCTGATATGATTCCCCAGCCACGGTCGCGAAACCCCGCTCCTCGCTTATCCCGTTTAAAAAGGTCAGGACCTCCAAGTGGGCCCTTTTTTGAGCAAACCTCTGATTCACCCACCGATGTCATATGCCGCCTTTTCCCCTAAAGCATAAGTAGAGGCAAAAAAACCTTAAGGGTTAACCACCACCAAAATGTTAGTCACTGAGCGAATGCATGAGTTGGGAAAAAGGAGGGCACTTGGCCCCAAAAAGGCCCCGACTCCCCCCGGGCCCCCAAAACCCTGTCACCCCTCTGTCTCCGCTCCTCCTCCTCCGCCCCACCAAACGTTCCCCAGCTGCCCAAAGTCTATCAGGGGCATGATCGGGATCGCCTCCCTTCAAACCTCCACCGTCCCGAGTACCACCCACCCCCAGAGACCCATCCCTACCCTTCCCTTCCCCCAGTTTGACGACCCCGCCGCCTTAAAAGGGCCGTCTAGCAGCAGCCCTTTGTCTTCAGGTTTGGGAACAGAAGAAAAACCCCTTTCCCAAACCATCCCAAAGCCAAAAGCCTGAATGTGGCATTGCCCGGTTTTGGCCTTGGAAAGTTCCTTTTCCCCTCTGGTGGACCACAGATGGGGTTTCCCCCACGTCATGGCCTCGCCTCCCCAATACCGTGCGAGCAGGCATTTCTTTGCCAGAAAAACCGTCCCTGCCCCCGGCCGCCACGTGTCATCTAAAAATTTTAAGGCGTTTTGTTGCCACTTGGTCCGGAAAAGTCCTCTCACCACCGACACATGGACTAGTAAGCCGGCCAAAGGGCCGCTTTTTCCTGGACAGCTCCTGGGTGAGCTGGGTGGATGTCTCTGGGGGTGCGTGGCCTTCGGCTCGGGCACGCTCTTAAAAAACCCAGGGTGGTGAGGGCTCTTTCCCCCAAGGCCTTGGTGGCTCACGTGCCCAGAGACCCCAGGCCGTGTTGAAATTAATCCCCCCTTGGAGACCGCCCACCCAGGTCAGGAGTGGGGAGGGGCTCTAAGCAACGGGGCCCGAGCGCTGGCTGGGGTAAAGAACTTGTGCCGGGCAAGGTGGTGTGCGATAAGGGCAAAATCTGGGGCACCCCTTAAAAGTCGGTAGGTGGAGCACATCCTTGCCTGGACATGCATAACCTTGTGTCCAAAAAATTTCTAAAGAGCTCCCCGGGTCTGGACGTGCTAAAGAAGGCTCGAGGTTAGTTCGCATTCCCCATTCGCACCCTGCTACGTCCCCCCTGGCTGCGTTGCAGGGTCAGCTCGGCCCCCCCGTCAAAACCCTCTCATTGTTGACGGGCAACACGCTGGAAATTCCCCCCTCCATCTCCCGCGATTGTGGCAGCAGCGCAATGCCATTTTCGCGGAAATGAACTGGCTGAAAAAGCAGCGGTAAGACCTCGGGGTGTTGGGGCCCCCCGGGGAGGGAGGCAGGTGAAAAAGTCTGCACCACCTTGCCGTTTTTAAAAAACACCAAAATGGGTAGTGCGGACAATGCCCTTGTCGCATGAGCTTTGGGGTGATCTTAGTTCTGGAACGATCGTTGGCACTCTGAAACAAAAAGGTCCCCCCAGGAGGGGAGGAGACGGACACAGATGGGACACGGGCCCTTTTCTCCCTAAAATCCACAAGGCCCGACAGTTTACCAATTTCTCGGTCTTCATTAGGAGTGGTTCGGGGGCCAGAGCTAGTGCAAAGGGGGCGCATCAGCCCAGGGTGATCATCTCAGGGCAAGCCAGGGCTTGTTTTAGCTGTGCCCGGAGGCAGGGAGGAGGAGGGGAGGAGGAGGGAGGGATTCTGACCCATGTTTCCGACGTCCCTGCCTTGGGAAAGAGGTTGGCGCGACTTTGGGGGGAGGGGGGTG